>JAMWEH010000144.1:0-37202 GCA_024721245.1 Mitragyna speciosa | reverse complement strand
TCACAAGCTTGCTCTCCTTTTCTAGGCCTCCTATCAGCCCCCATCTCATTATTAGAACCCCTGGATTCAGCCAACGGTGATCTCCTCCGGTGACTTCTATGGCTACTCTTGACCTCGAATGTGAATGTCTCCTCTGCTCCATTTGTTCACATACAGCCTCTGCTACTTGTCTAATGCCTTGCTGGAAGCTAGCATTCAATGTGTCAGCCAAATTTTGATATCAAAAGCTTTAGACTCTCCTCGTTAGACATAGTGAACTTTAGAGTAAAACAAACAAATTTGATGGAAGAAAAGGTATAGACCTCAATTAAAGGCAAGAGTTACTATGAAAGAATACTACCCAACGCTAACTCTCACAACCCAAAATAAGAAAATTGGACAGAAAAATTTCGGAGTGAAACAGTAACTCAGATGACCAGTATCGTGCACAGTACCCGATGAACAGTGTCACAATTTTTTTTTGAACAAGAGATGAGACTTTTGATGATTTTTGTTTACTAATAGTGAGGAAATCACTATTAATCAACAACCCAATCAACAAAAACACAAAAGACACGAATCTTCTAGGGTTTTTTAGACGCCCTGAAGCAAAGACAGCACAAGAATGCAAAGGATATCGTAAAAGTTACAGAAATTGGAGAAAGTATTGCAAAATATTTGATTAGAACGACCAACAATTACGAGGTAACAAATAAACTCACAAGAATTACCACAAAAGACACAAGATCCCAAATCAATAGGAAACCCTAGAGGTGGAATTAATTAGATACAATAGGGAAAACACAAGAACTACTACAGGAATTTGACAAAAATAATAAAGATAAAAAGATATATCCAATCTCAAAGAATCGGAATTCAAGAGATGGATTGAATACACCTGATACCAAGAACCCAGAAGCTCTGATACCAATTGATGCGATCCGCCCCAAGACCCCTCGTTAAACACGTAACGGGAACCTTCACAACGATCGCGATCCACAGGACAATCCCTCCAAAGGATCGTTCTTGTGTATCAACGGACAACCTAACCCCAATTCTACTCGAGAATTGAAACTAGCTTGAAAGAGGATCCCAAACCCTAACCCTCACACGTTGGTTAGAACTCAAGGATATCAAAGAATTCACGAATCACTCGTGGAACTCACAAGTCTCACGAAGAGAATCAGAGAGGAAAAAACCCTCATAATTTTATTCAACTTCAATAATCTGTCTCAACAATAATAATAGTTAGCCTTATATAGGCAAAAATATCCTAAATAACCAATATAAAAGTGACTAGTCTATTACATGTTAAAAACTAAATAAAAACGCACAAAATAAATGAAGTCGTAAAGTTGTTAGTGGAGGCCCGCAGGGTAGTCCGCGCCACGGCTTTGGAACGGCCTTCGATCAGAGCCAAAAATCCATTGGAGCTTACTTTTTGATGGAGGCTGTGGGGAAGGCCGCGCCACGGCCTTACCCGCGGCCTTCATCAGAAACCTTCTGACGGCCCTTTCTGTGCGACGTCTTCTGAACCTTTGCGGGTGTACTCCTCCCAGCCTTACATGGCCTCTTCCTCCCACTCCTTTTGACCATTCTTGACGGCTCTTTACCTCCATTTTGAGTGGCTAAGACCCTATGCTTTGGTGAAGTGCTAGCGACGACCCAAATGCCTCTATCTTCTTGAGTTTTCGCCGCTTGGTTCATATCATACAATGACATAAATAAGGATCCTATAAAATTAAGATTGTTTTCATTAACTCTAGTACATGTAGCTAAAGATTGGCTAAGATCATATGAATCAAATAATTTCACTAGTTGGAAGCAATTAGCAAATGCTTTCCTAGAGAAATATGATATGTATTATGTTGACTATAAGTCAAATTTGAATTTATTTGTTGTACTACATGTGGAGGTGACCATGAAAATCATGAATGTGCTATATTAGCTAAGGTACAACCTTGTGATATTTATAATGATTCATATGTTAGCATTAGTACTCAAACTTGTGAAAAACATAATTCTAGTGATCAAATAGGTATGTGTAGTACAAGGGTGAAAGGCATGTATTATATTTCTTTTGTTCACGAAAGTGATGATGGTGAAGAAATGCTTGATAATTCTACTTTTAAACATAACCAAGAACAAGTAATTGAAGAAAATGCTTATGTGTGTGAAAAGGTAGTTGAAAATGTAAAAATTGATAAAATAGTTGTTTCTCCTACTTTTGAACACACAAATCTCAATAACAGACTTGTTCTTGATGATGAAGACCTTGAGATCTCACATCATCTTAGTTTGCATGATTAACAAACTGATGACAATGTTTACTAATGTTTTATTGAGTTATGCAGTAAAATCATTAGAAATCAAAAGAAGTCAAAAAAGTGCAAAATGGTACTCATCCGAACGACCATGCGGACGCAGCAGAAGTGATGCGAATGTCCGGATCAAGTAAGAAATGGCTGAAGGTCAGAGAGCATCTGGACGAGGGTCCGGACACACCAGGCAGACGTCAGGACAGCCAGAAGAGATCAAGATGCAGCTGACCAAAGGCATCCGACGCAGGTCTAGACGAGGATGCGGATGTCCGAATCATGAATTCTATCTCTAACGACTAGTTTCTACAGATGACCGTTAGAGCCATTTTTAGCACAATTTTCACCTAGTATTTATACCAATTAGTGTAGTATTGTACAAGACTTTTTGCCCTACATTTATTACAAGTGTTTAAGAGTGATTTTAGTGAAAAGTACTCTCCTTTTGGTTCTTTATTGTAATAGTTTGTAAGGTAAGAGGTTGGTTTGAGTGTTATCAATTGTTGTGTGAGAGTAATTCAATTGTAGTTTTGGCAGGATTGATTGGAGAATTGTAAAACTTCTTGGCATAATTTGTAAGGGCTTTAGTGTGAGCAAAGAAAGTGTCATTAGGCTCAACTAGAGCTAGGATAGTTAGTTGCAAGAAGTAATCCTTCTTTTGTTCAATTGGTTTTGCTTCACCAAATTGAAGCCTCTAGTGGATTGAAACTCCAAGTTGGTGAACTTGGAGTGAAGGTAGGTGTCGAGTTTGGTACCGAACCACTATAAATCGGTTGTATTCTTCTCCTTTATCTTTTACATTTTCGTTCATTAACTTGCATATTTGTAATATTTGATTTATTTTATATTGCAAGTTTTATGGAGTGTATATTAGGATTTTTCTTTTAGAATTTTTGTAGACAACCTAGTTCACCCCCCTCTTTGGTTGCACTAAGGCCAACAGATGAAGAAATTAAAAATTCAAAGGTAGAAAATGAAGAGTTTAATGATATTCCTTTCACTTGTAAAATTGATTTTATTGGTATTGAAAGGATGCTAACACAAGAGAAAGGCATAGCCAATTTTGGCTATGAAATGTTTGCAAAGTGTTCTTTTGTCATAGGTACAATTGCACAATGGATTATGGACATTGGAGCACTCATTTTGAGGCAAAGGATTCACCTTTACCTCCTCAATCAATTGAGCACTAAAGGTGTATTAAATCCTTTGTTGTACACTCCAATTACGTGAAGAGAAAGTTGAGGAAAGTCTAGCTCTAGACTTTAAATGAAGCGCTTGTTGGGAGGCAACCAAATATTTTTGGTATTTTAAGTTGCTTTGGTATGTTTTGTTTTATAGTTAGTGTGTTTGATTAGTTTAGTTTGAATTTGAACTTGAAGCATTTTGTGCAATCCTTGAGGTTTCATGTTTAAACTTGGATGTTGAATGCCAAATTTTCATATCTCTTGTGTTTTGAAGGTACATTTAGGTTTAGACATTTTAGTTTTCATCATTTGAAAGGTTTTTGAAGTGGTTTGTGGTTAAAATGAACAAGGAAAACCATTTGAAGCATTGAATTTCAAAGTTTACTATTCCATTAGTTTACTATTCATGAGCTAAGTTTCATTGAGCACATTGATTCTCATTTGTAATCCATGGACTTTTGATGCATAAATTGGCTTGAAGCAACTGTTTTTTATCATTTAAAACTTGTTCAAAGTGATTTTGAGGTGAGAAATAACTCAAAGAATCAAATTGAGGATATTGAGTGAAAAAGGTAACTATTCATTTGGTTACTATTCCATTAATGAGATTCTTTGAAGTTTTGATTCTAACTTGGAATTTTGATGTTTTGGATGCTTAAAAATCATGTTAACAACTTTGTTTTAACATAAGAAACATGTTTGAAATGTTGAATTGATCAAATACACTAAAAGGAAAAATTTGAATTTCAAGTTCATCTTGAAATTCATTGTTGCAGGTTTTTTGGACAACCCACTTTAATCGATTCTCATTTCATTTGAGTTGATGTTTAGGATGAGTTTAATGCAACATGGTTACATGATCATAAAGTTGTTTGTCCAAAACTTGAGATTTAAATGGAAGAAATCATCGCTCAAAATTGCCAAAAAATCAGCTTGCACCACTTGGAATTGCAACTGCAACTTCTGGGGGTTGCTACAAATCTGTGAGTGCTTGATCCGCAGGTCTGACCCACAGATCTTGACCTACGAATCCATGGAATTTTGGCCCTCTGTTGGTGCTTTTGAGCAGTTTTGCTTGGCAAATGTTATGGCATGATTTGTGTGATTATTTGGCAACTTTATGGGCATGAAAACACCACTTTAACACATTCAAATGGATTGCATTGCATTTTTCATTTAATTGATTTAAACTTTAAACTTATGGCATCAAAAGTATGACATTTTAGTTTGAGGCATTTTGATACAAGTTTGACTGGCTTATCACTTCATCCATAACATAATACATTTGCTCACATAACACACGCATTAAAATTTCACCTCTTGGAGCTACATTGCAAGAACTAAGTGTGGGAGAAATCAAGTACTTCAAAGCATGCTATGTTACTTTTTGAGCTTATTTGTCATTAAACATGCTTTAACATAGCTTTTGAGTTTTTTTAAGCTTTGAAATAAGGTTGTGGAGTAACAAAGAACCAAAGTGAGGACATGATGAAGCGTTGCAATAGGAAAATCACAAAGGCCAATAGACATCAATGGACAACAACAATATCAACTTTTGGACTCATTAATCAAACAAAGGGAGTTTTCTTGTTCCATTTTCATTCTTAACTTTTCCTTTACATATTGAGGACAATGTATCATTTTAAGTGTGGGGGAAGGTTAAGGATTATGATTGGTGTAGTTTGAAGTAATTATCTCAAGATATTAATGGGATAAATATGGCCTAAAATTTTTCAAAATTTGCCTTTTTATCATACTTTGTGCCATTAACTTGTTGAATTTCTTTACTTTTTGAAAATAATATATGCAACTTTGATTGAATATTTTCTACAAATATATGAAGAAATAGTTATTATGTGATTAGGAGTTTTGTTTTTAAGAAAGTATATCTTGTAAAATGGTTGTAATTATGTCTTGATTTGGCATGTTTGATTTTAAATTTCTTTTCTTTACTTGATTTTACAAGTTAAATGATGAGTATGGTCAATTAGTTCAAGCATGTAATCTATGGTTTAATACTTGCAATAAGGGATACTTATACTACAAAAATGAAAAAGAATGAAGTAGTTTTTTCTACTCCAATGGTTCTTGTGCTTAGTAACCGGGGGTCTTCATCTAAAAATGTCGACTTTTGCGTAAAACAGTACATGAATTATGAGTAATGCATAGCAATTTGAGTGAGTAAATTGTTGAGTAACCTAGGGATCTTCATCGGCCAATGTCGATCTTTGCGTAAAAAGGCAATTTTACTTCTCAAATATGATTTTTGCTACTTGCTTAACATTGAGGTGTTGAGTAACCGGGAACCTTCATCGGCCAATGTCGAGTTTTCGCGTCAAAAGACATTCTCATCTTGAGCAATTAGTTTGCTAAATAATACTCCTCAAGTGAAAAAAATGAAAATAATCATAGACATGTGAAGTACTTTGATTGACCATATGGATCATTTTCTTGTAAAATTTTGTAAGGCAATGAAATTTTATTGAACTAGTTTTAATCTTGAGATAATTACTTCTCTTTTACTTGATATAATGAGTATTAGAAACATTACAAGGAATTGCATAATGCCTATTTACTTTATCTTGTGGAATTCATTCAACAATGAGGCATTTGTTATTTCAAGCCTTGAATCATGATTTTGATCTCTTGATTTTCCAATTGCTTGAGGACAAGCAATGATTCAAGTGTGGGGGAAGTTTGATAAGTGATAATTTTACCTATTTTAGCATAGTGTTTTATATATATTTTTAGTGTGTTTTAGTATGTTTTAGTATTTTTAATATAAAAATGGCTCAAATTCATAATTGTTCTTCCATTTGAAGAATTTTTCAAAAATTATGGTTTTTACTAGATTTTTATGATTTTAAAGCAAAATTTATGTTTTGAGCAAATTAATGCACAATCTTTGTACAATCTTTCAGGTTTTATACATTCAATCATAATTTGAATCAATTGAAGTAAATGTCATCCCATTCTTAGTGGATTCAAGGATGATTGGATTGGATTTCAATAGAACAATTTTTACATTCAAACTTGGAGGATTGTTTTGCTCAATTTTTGAGAAATTCTCATCAACAAATTCATAGAGAATTAAAAGATCGACATCACCAAAAAGCCTCAAGGGCATAAGAGGCATAACAAGCAAAAGAGAAAGTCCAAAGAAGCAATGGAAGTGAAGAAATGGAGAAATTAGGGATGCAACGACAGTGGCACATTTCTTATTTTGGCAATAACTTGAGCTACAAATATTAGAGTTGAGATGATTCTTGTGGAATGTTAAAGCTAGAGGATATAGATAATTCTAATGGAAATCCATCAATATCCAGTTCTCACATGTTCATAGCCAAAAATCCAAATTACGGAAGACAAAGCTCTTCCAACCATGTTTCAATATTTTGGCCATATCTTTGCATCCAGAACGCGAACTGACCTGAATCTGCCGAGGTGTTGGAAGGTAGATTGAAAGGGATACAATGGTATTATTCATATAAATGAGAAATGAAAGTTTTGGAGCCATGTCTACCCATAAATGAGGCATTTTTACCTAGGTCTTTAATTTCTGACTTGTTTATGAGTTGTTTGCTCTTATATGTTATTCATACAAGCTATGGTTTAAACTAAATACCTGTCTTAGGGTTAGATGAAGCTAATTATATGATTTGAATGTTATTATACTTACTATAACTTGTATTTGCTTATCATTCTATCCATAGGTTTACATTTGTAGTAGCTTGATCAACTATTGCAAATCCATTTAGATGTTATTTGACAATAAGAAATGCTTATAGCATTGGAAAATGGTAGATGAAACTTATGTTGTACACACATGCACATAGTTGTACAAATAGGTGGATTGAGGTTGTTGAATATCACAATTCATGCATTTCACAAGAGTTCATCATGAACATAGTTGAACTCTAGTCAATTCATTGTGAAAACAAGTCTTGATTTCATATGGAGTTGAAATCCTAAACAAGACAATATTAAAATAGGAAGATGTTGTTTCATTTAATCATATTAGTAACAATTAGTGGATTCTAACCCTATTACTTGTGTTTGTGAATTTCTTCCAATTGTTTCAATTTAAGTAGTTGAATTTTCTTACCTTGCCACACTACCTATTTGATATTTTGTCTAGATAATAGAGCAAGTTAGTAGCTTTGGTACTTGTAAATTCTTGTTTCCTTGTGGGATCAACCCTAATACTTCCCCTACTACATTTGACCGTATACTTGTTGTAAAAGTCAGGAGATTAGGTTTTATTACTTGGCTTTTGTGTGTAAACTGACTTGATTTTCTATACCTAATCTACGCCACGTCAACTTTTTAGCGCCGTTGCCCGAGATCGAACTCGGGTCGCCCGCGTCAAGGTAAAAGCATTATGTTTGGTGTAGTTTGTGAATTTCTCCCATTTGTTTTATTTCAAGTAGTTGAATTTTCTTATTTTGCACGCCACCTATTTGATATTTTGTCTAGGTAATAGAGCAAATTAGTAGCTTTGGTACTTGCAAATTCTTGTTTTCTCGTGGGATCAATCCTAATACTTTCCCTACTACATTTGACCCGTGCACTTGCTGAAAGGGGTATTAGGTTATAAATTTTATTACTTGTTTGTGTGAATTTTGCCTAATTTTGATAGTACCTAAACCTCACAACCACTTAGCATAAAATTTGTCAAGTGCTATACAAGACAAACACCTGAATCATCTTTCCTTTTGATCTTCATTTCTCAAGTACTTTAAATCATAACTTCTTTTCACCGAACCCCTATTTATACACGGTCTCGCTCCAAACAACTATATATAAGCATGAGTACCTATCCGAATCTTCTGAAGTGCCCGTAGGGAATCAGACTTCTAATTGACTACACTTAAGGTGCAGATGAATAAAATGCTAGCTAAGATGAATAATATGACCATGAACTGTCCTCTCATAACCAAATCTTTGCTCACTTTATTAGTAATATGAACAAAAATGGCTCCACCTTAATGTACCCATCACTCAAAAAATCCCGCAAACTCAGCCCAATGTAAATGGGGGCACCCCAAATAACAATGCACAGCTGTCCAGATGCATACCCCACCTCTGAATACCTAAGATGCTCAAATTCCATCTCCAAATGCTCAAACCCTCAAATGTCCATTCCAACCCATCCAGCTTCTAGAAATGCCTAGAATACTCTAAACCACCCCACTACTCCCAACAAGCTACCCATTTTTCCTGAATACTTAGCTACTACCCACTCCTAATGTCAACCAATTGTGCTAGATACTAGATATCAAGAC
This sequence comes from Mitragyna speciosa, assembly GCA_024721245.1. Lineage (NCBI taxonomy): Eukaryota > Viridiplantae > Streptophyta > Magnoliopsida > Gentianales > Rubiaceae > Mitragyna > Mitragyna speciosa. The sequence goes on along the minus strand of JAMWEH010000144.1, from coordinate 28,436 downwards.
GGAGTGGAGATGGAACTTGTTGCTAGGGAAGATAGCCCCTTCATGTGACAAAATATTGTCGAAGAGGTTGGATAGGTTCAACAACTTTATTAAGGAAAATCAGGAGTTTGACCGGTGCGACGAATTGGATTATAATATCTTCTGCATGTTTCCGGATACCCAGTTGTTGCTAAAGTTTAATTGTGCTAGAAATTTTCAAGTATAATGGTGCTGGGGACCTAGTACTGCAACTCAAAATATTCTACAACAGTTGGGAAGACAACTGGAGATGACAGATTGTCGAGGAGGTTATTTGGGGAAGCTGGAGAATGATGCATTAGAAAGGTATTTGAAGTTAGACTTCTTAAAGATCGAAAACTGGATTGACCTCTCCCGAGCCTTTATCAAACAATACGAATTCAATCGTGATATGGTGCCTGATAGATTCTCTTTGGTCAAACTAAAGAAGAAACTCACAAAAGTTATGTAGCCTACAGTCAGTTTTGGCAAAGTGTTTGTAGCTAAAGTGAGCCCGCCAAATGATGAGAACGATATGGTTAAGCTATTTATCAACACCCAGGACCCACCTACTACCAAGCTATTGTAGGCTCAATTGGAAAAGACCTTTGTTCAAGTTATTGAGTAGGCGAAAGCCATTGAAAGAGGAGTAAAGAAGGGAAAGTAGTGGATATTGCTGCCATGAAATTACAAGTGAAAAATTTGCAACAATAAAATTTGAAGAAAGTTGCTGGAAAGAAACCCAAACAGAAGGAAAGAGAAACAGTTTTTGTACTAAATCAAGGTTCCAAACCCCGATTCCTAACCAACACAAAATATCACACCCATTATTTGCAAAACCCTCCGCTGACGCATCTTTTGCCAACTTTTTTATCATATCCTCAACCAACTTTTCATACTCAAATTTAACCGATGAATACCCAACCTTTGCTTTCAAATGCTTAACTCATGTTCCAAAATCCTTGACCTGCAGCACAAACTTACCCCTTTTCTACGATTGTAGAATATAGGATGTTGGAACGCTCAATCCTATGATTAAAGATGTACTTTAACATATAGCACTAAGGAATTCCTATAAACTGGTCCTTTAAAATTGTTTAAAATAAAGGGGGAGTTGGAAAATGGTTGCCAGAACGAACGGCTTCCTCCTGACTATCAACCAATTCCATCTTCTAAGCTCCTCCCAACAACGAAAAAAGGATACTTTACCTGACATCTATGTTGATGTATAGAATATATGAAGAAGTACAGCGGCTACAACTAATTTAGTTATATGTTGACCAAAACTACAGATGAAATAAGTATAAGGGTTTGTTCACAATCTCATTAATCCAGAACCTTATTTCATTCTAAATGATTATCAAGAGAGAGCTGACCAGATGTCAATTGGTTTATTTCCCCAGTAGAACATGTAAGATGGTCCAATTTTAAACTCCACATCCACACGGTAGTTGCACCACCAATTTTCTGTGGGTGATGATTAGATTGCTTGTACTTTAGTTCATCAACTAATGTGTTCAATTTTTCCACACCCATTTCAAATTGACTTCTCTCACGTCTAAGATTAAGGAAATATTCATGTTTATCTCTCTTTACTGGTGAGATATTTTACGCCTTAATTACCACATGTGAAATTTGGTATTTTGACTTTATGTTAATCCCTCATTCAAAGAAGAAAAGACTTCATCTCCAATACACGTAAAATTTTAGTTTTGGAGTTTTTAATTGTAAAATACATCCCTAACCCAAACTCAATGTGGGAGTTATTGTTCAACTGCCTATCTGAAATTAATCTTGATGTTGCAAATACTACAAGAAAAAATGGCATTAGTGACAACATTTTTTAGTGTCAACTGAAAAGTTGTCACTAAAGCATTTTTGAATGACAAGATTAATTGTTGCCACTAACATCTGGGAAGCATCTATCTTTTAGTGAAAACCGCTTCATTATTGTCACAAAATTTTTCCCGCCATGGTTTTAGGAGTCCGCCAAAAATTTGTCGAATCATTAGTGACAACTTTGAAGCAGTCGTCATTAATATTTTAATTTTTAATGACAAAAAAATATTTTTGTCACTATATTTATAGAATTTTTTAGTGACAAAAAGAATTCTTGTCACGAAAAAATTCAAAGTGCATATTAAAAATTTGTATATTTTATTTTCTTTTATTCAATTATTTAAGTTTTATTGGTAGTTGTTTTGAAATTGAGAAACTTTTATTGTTTTATTATACTAGTTAACATAGAATAAAAGAATGAATATTTGAAAATCTAAAAATACTATGAATATCTACGCGACACATAATTGTAATTTAATTTTCAAATTTAGCTTCCAAATTTTTTTTTTGGGACAACTCGAAGAGGAGTAACATTTTCAATAAAAAAAATTGAAAAGTATTAAGATTGAAGTAATAAGAGAAAGTCATAACTTTTATTTTAAATATGTATTTAAAAAATATAACATATTATCAAATTGTATAAATTCTAAATATTTGTAGAAATGTGACTTTTTAAAAGCATATGCCATTTACATGCTTATATCATTTTTTTTCCTTTTATTTGAAAAATCCTATCACCACTACTAAGTAAAATACAACGATTGAATGAAATAAAAAAAATTAATTCATATCAAAATTTTTTTGAAAGGATATCAATTTTAATATTGCTAAACTCGATTCAATGTTTTTAGCTCACCAAAAACTAAATCGTTACATTCCCATCCATTAAGGAACCTTACATTCTCCAGACAACCGTTTATATCACGTGGGGCCATAAAATACTAGTCTTCTCAATACTTTCTCTGGAATACCCAAATAACCAAACCATTCTTGAAAAACTCCCCTCTCTCTTCCCCACGCATATCCCCAAGCAGAGAAATAGCTTTAGCAATTACCAGATCACTAGCTCACCCCACGCTAAATTTTTAATCCCACCCTCGGCTTAAACCCCAAAAATCCCAAATTCTCAACTCGTAATCCCACTTGGCTATTTCATCAATTACCAATGGGCTATCTTTACAGAATTCTTCTCTTCTTTCATCATTCTTTTGATCTATCTAGAATAATCATGAATTTTCCTTCATTACTGCAGTAATTCTTCAAATCTTATTGAAAAAATCTTTTCATTTTTTACAAGCAAAGGCACTTTTGGGTAAGTAAATTTGTTGTTAGTTTGAAAGTTTATGTTACTTACATTTGCGGCATTTCAAACCTAACCATTTTTCTATATTGCTTCTAGGTCAAAAACTTGAGTCTAGGCGGTGCAGCCAAAGGGTATAGTTCTTTCTGGTTGTTTAATTGGGTCTTTTTTAAGGTGAGTGATTTTATTTTTGTTTATTTGTGTTTTGTTTATTTCTGTGTAGTTATTATTTGGATTGATTTTTTTTTTATTTTCTGGTTTGCGAAGTCCACTGGAACCTAAAATTGGGTTTGTTTTAGGGGGTTTGGAAACTATTTAATTGGGGGTGTTTGGAAACTATTTGATTTTTAGGCGCCCCCGGGGGGGGGGGGTTCCCACAGATACTAGAAAAAAAAAATTTAAGCTTCGGACCACCCCGCACCAAGCACATGGATATCTAATCGTATCGGGCCACGCATGTCAAATGCTACTAGTTTGCGTGGGGAAAATTCTGTTTTAGTATTGAATGTCTTCCATTGCAATGAAAAAACAAATTGTATTGCTTTTGTGTGGGTAAGAGTGGGATATTGAAGTATGGCTGACAACACTATTCAAAATTAAATTATTAAGACAAGCTAGTCTGAGAACCATCTGCACTTAAGCTAATATACTTGTCTAAATTCCCCTCCCTCCCCCTCCCCCCCCAAAAAAAAAAAAAAAAGAGAAAAGATTATTGTACCACTAGCAATACTCCTTCCACCATAGTACTCCTTCTACCGTGCTGAGTATGCATTCAGCTTCGCATCCAAAATCAGAATGGCCTGGAGTGTCAATTATGTTTATTTTGTGTCATTTTTTCTGAGTATTTCAATTTTCAATTCTCCTTTCATGCTGTAGATCATTAAAGTCCATTATCCTATCCTGGGCAAATTGGTTATTACAGAGATTGTATCCCCTAGAGTAATTCTACTGTAATAGGGCCTGTAGGCTGTCCATAGAACTAATATATATACATACATACATACATATATATGTATGTATACACACATATATGTATACATATATATGTGTGTGCACGTGTGTGTATTCTGTTTTAGCAGTTGGTGTTACGTTGATAATTTGGTCCACTTAAGTTTTCTTTCACGTTTGAATAGAATTTATAGCTGAAAATAATTTGTTGTTATGAGATGTTTGACATGCTTGAAGGATTGAGAAGTAAGGACAAATATCAGTTATAAAAAAACTTTGGTTGAACTTTAGTTTCATGCATGAAAAAAAAATTTGTTTAACTTTCATTTGATACATCATTAAATGGTTATTTATTCCTAAACCTTATCAATAGTAACTAGAATTTGGTTCATGACTTCCAACTATTTCACTAGAAGTAAAATTTGTTATGATCTTAATGATTGGGCCATATCTTTCTTAGGCATATGACGCAAACCAAGGCTGGGAAATTTTTTTAATTGAAAATATGGTAGAGACTAGAGACTTAATAAGAGCTTCACCTATCATTTGTCATACATGTTCAAAAGAGAAGTCCACCAATTGTTTTAGAAATATTGATGCTTTACAAATGAAGGGGAACAAAATGAAGCCTTGAATTCAATGGTGTTTTCTTGTACATGTTGAATTAATATGAAGTTTCTATGATGGTGAACCAGATATACCTCTTTCTGGAAAAAAAATAACATTGCATTTTTTGTACTAAAGAATTTTACTATTGTTTATCCTTTTAGATTTTGAAGAATTTCTTAAGTAATAGAGCGGGATATGGATAAGAATTGGATGCAAATAAAAGACAAGCTACATCCGGCCTATGAAGAAGGAGTGAAATTTTTTATAAATTTTGCTTACACTAACAAGGATCCAAATAGTACAATCCTGTGTCCTTGCATCAAGTGTAACAACTTCGTTGATCAAAACAAAATTACAGTTGAAAGGCATTTATTCGTTAGGGGGATTAAAAAAAGTTACACAAGATGGATTCATCATGGAGAAAGCTTTGAAGAAGATTATCATGATAAAGTGGTTGATAATATTGATGAAGATAGTGATGAAGACAAAATTCCTCGATTGGTAAATGATTTAGGCACAGCGAATTTTGGGGATGAATGGAGGACTAACAATGTGGAGGACTCAGGAAATGAGAATTATCATGTAAAAGAAGGAACTGCAGATAGGTTTCTAAAACTATTAGATGATGCCGAACTAGAACTCTATCCTAGTTGTGAATTTTCAAAATTATCTTTTATTGTAAACATACTTCATATGAAAACAATGAATTGCTGGAGCTGTAAATCTATTGACATGTTGCTTCAACTTTTGAAGAAATCTCATCCTAAAGGTGCATTAGTTCCTGGTTCCTACTATGAAGCTAAGAAGATAATAAGAGATTTAGGACTCAAATGTGAAAAGATACATGCTTGTGAAAATGATTGTGTACTTTTTTGGAAAGAGTATGAAAATTTAGATAAATGTCCAAAAGAGAAATGTAAGGCTCCTCGTTATAAATTTGAAGGTTCTAAAGTTCCTCGAAAAGTGTTACGGTACTTTCCACTAAAGCCAAGGTTGCAAAGATTCTATGTGAACAAAAACGTAGCACGTGATATGAGATGGCATAGGGATAAGCGTGTGAATGAGGAAAATGTCATGAGGCATCCAGCTGATTCCCAAGCTTGGAAGGAATTTGATAGAAAGCATGTGTCTTTTTCTCAAGATCCTCGAAATATTAGATTAGGCCTTGCTTCTGACGATTTTAATCCTTTTGGAAATATGAGTAATGCATATAGTATTTGGCCAGTGATTCTTGTTCCCTATAATTTGCCTCCGTGGATGTGCATGAAGGATCCTTTCTTCATACTATCTATGTTAATACCTGGTCCTAAGGCTCCAGGAAATGATATTGATGTTTTCTTACAACCATTGGTTGATGAATTAAATGAGCTATGGGTAGAAGGCATAGAGACCTATGATGCTTATATGAAGGAAAAATTCAAGTTGCATGCTGCTTTATTGTGGACCATCAATGATTTCCCTGCTTATGGAATTTTGTCAGGATGGAGTAATAAGGGATATAATGCATGTCCAATTTGTATGAATGATACCACTTGTACATATTTGACTAATGGAAGGAAATGTTGCTATCAAGGCCATCGTCGCTTTTTACCTAAGGATCACAGATGGCGCAAGGAGAAAAAGCAATTTGATGGGAAACGAGATTTCAGGGATCCAATCAAGCAGTTATCAGGAGATGCAGTCTTAAGGCAGTTGAACAGCATTGAGTATATAGAGTTTGGAACGTCATCTGAGTTGATTAAAGATAGGAAGAGGAAACGTAGGGATATTAATTTGAATTGGACAAAGAAAAGCATATTTTTTGAGCTTCCTTATTGGGATACTCTTGAATTACGTCACAATTTGGACATTATGCATATAACAAAGAATGTTTTTGACAATTTGGTAGGTACTCTAATGGACATTGAGGGGAAAACTAAGGATAATTGGAAAGCTAGAAAGGATTTGATGGAAATGGGCATAAAAACTGAACTGCATTTGCGCCCAGATGGCAATTCTAACTCATATGTTATGCCTTTTGCATGTTTCAACTTGTCTCGTGAAGAAAAGAGAAAGATATGTGAGTTTTTGAGCTCAATTAAGTATCCTGATAATTTTGCCTCAAATATTTCAAGATGTGTGAAGACAACTGGGTGTCACATTACAGGCATAAAGAGCCATGATTGCCATGTTTTCTTGCAGCGCATACTTCCCTTGGCTTTACGTGGTACTGCTTTACCGAAAGATTTATGCCAAACTCTAGTTGACTTAAGTGATTTCTTGAAGAAGTTGTGTTCTAAAACATTGTATTTGGATGACTTGGAGAAGTTAGAGAAAAATATTCCTATTATTCTATGCAAACTTGAACGTGTTTTTCCTCCATCCTTCTTTGATATTATGGTGCATTTACTTGTCCATTTGCCTATGGAAGCAAGAATTGCTGGTCCAGTGCAATATCGATGGATGTTTCCTTTTGAGAGGTGATATGATTGGAATTTAATTTTACTTTATTATATTTTCTTATGTGAAAAAATAAATTACTATTTTTGTCTATATATTTGTTCTATATAGGAAAATGGCTACATATAAAGGTTATGTGAACAACAAGGCCCGACCAGAGGGATGCATTGTTGAGCGCTATATAGATGATGAATGTTTGACATTTTCTTCCATGTACTTGGGAAAAATCGAAACAAGATTCAATCGAGTTGAACGGAATTTTGATAGAGGTGACTTATATGAGGAGCTATTTATATTTTCATCTAATGGCCGCCCATTTGGACAACCAATTTATGATGTCCTAAGTGATGCTGATTTGAAGAAAGTTCACATCTATGTCTTAAAAAACTGTGAAGAAATTGAAAGTTACAAAGAGTAAGTTGCTAGTAATTATCTTTGATATACCATGCCGATAATACTTAGGTATAACGTTTTCTTATAATATATTTGAAGCTTGTTTTAATAAAAAAATTACTTGCAGAGAGCTAAAGCAAAGATTGGGGAATGTTGTAAACATTGATCAAGTGGCTGACTTAGAATTCCCCGATTGGTTTAGACATTGTGTATATGTACTTCAACCTCATAATTAATCTCTTGCAGTGATTTTATGACCTTTGGTTTTCATGTCACTAACTTTTTTTTTTTTCATGTTAATAGGTACGATCTAAGCAAGATTGCAATAAAGATTTGGTTTCATTAGCAAGAGGCCCTGATAGTCGAGTTAGAAGATACAAGGGATGTAATGTAAATGGTTTACGATTTCATACTCGAGATCGTGAACAGAATAGGAAAACACAAAATTCTGGGGTTGTAGTGAAGGGTGAACATAACAGAAAAATTATAGATTTTTATGGTGTATTAGTAGATATTATTGAGGTGGATTATTTATTAGGAAAAAAACAAGTCCTTTTGTTTAAATGTGACTGGTGGAATGTGGGAGATAGTTCAGGACTTAAGATAGACAAAGAGTGGAAAGTTACATCTGTAAATATATCTAAGAAATGGTACTTGGACCAACCGTTTGTGCTAGCATCCCAAGTTGAGCAGGTTTTTTATCTTAAAGATATGAAGTTAGGCAATAATTGGTTTATAGTAGAAAAGGTCCAGCCTCGAGGATCATATGATGTTCCTGAACAAGATGTAGGAGCTGAGGATAATGATGAGCCTTATCAGGAAGAGGAACTTGATGAGGTTTCTGATGTGATAGAGACTAATGGAGTGGCCTCACTTGAGCGAGAAAACATGGAACCAATAAGGTGTCCGGAAGCTAGTTTTAGTAGTACAAAGGGGTTTATAAGCATGGAAGATGATCATGATGAAAATGTCATGGATGATGATGATGATGAGGAAATTTATACTGATGAACAGAATTCAAGTGAAGAAGAAATGATGATTGACAGTGATAGTGAATCTGATTATTAGCAATATCTAATAGTCAAATATTGCCAAAAGGTCAGTAATTGTTACTTCAAGCCATTACCTATACTTTATTTACTTTATTTTTTTTTCTAGTTTTTAGTTATTCTTCAGATGCATGTAGTAAGCATGTGTGCGTTGACTTCCCTTCAAATGTCCATGATAATTCACTAATGGTGGCAGTGGTTGACTTCTTAATTGCCAACCAGAATGTGAGAGATCCCTACATAACCAGAAACACAAGGTGGCGTACTACTGCTACCATGAGACATTTGCATATGGAACTTGTGCAACTGAATTTAATGGTCCATTCAACTCAATTGCAAAAATGTTGTTTGGTTTCTAGCTAGTATATAGAGGTGCAAACGATTTTTCAAGAGTTAATTCAATTGTTGATTTAGTGATATTAATGGGTAGGATGTTGCTTGTTTTGACATTTCTTAACATGCTGTCCACTTAATGTTTAAAATTTGTTTCGGCACTTCTGAGATTTTGAATCTTCACAATGCAGGAAAAGCTTGTCAACCGAGGTCCATGTTGCACTGGTGGTGGATCTTCACTACGATACCTATTTGGGATGGCAAGAGTTGAATTTCTAATTAAAAGTGGTCATTGTCCCAGGACCAGTTATTTGTGCAAGTACTTTCAAAAACAGAAGTTCCTGTAATGTTGTTTGTAGTAATGTTGAAATTTATAGAACTTGTGCCGGCCATGTTGGCTGTTTCATGATTGAGTTTGATTAGAGAAGTTAAAAAGCACTGCAGACATTGAATACTTTAGCTGATAATTCGCTTCTTTGTGTACTCTTGAATACTTTAGCTGATAATTAGTGAAGAATGTTTAAAAAATATGATAAAAAAGTGTAAGTGCATGGATAGTATTTCTTTTTTCTTTTCTAATATAAGAGGCAAATATTATTTTATAACCATATCCTGTCAAATAAGACTTGTAGTTACATAATTCCATGTGATCAATTTCTAACACAATTATACTACTAACAAAATCCACCAATCAAATGAAAGTAAATATACCCATCAACTTAAAGCACTAGACTTGAATTTACAACCTACGGCAATGGTCTAAAACATAAGAATATCTATCTTATTTGGATATGCACAATATAGAGTCCTCATATTTATAAAAACATCAATTATTATGTAAATATGGGATTTTATCTAACTCCCTTATTGAAAACTCTGCTCAAAATTTTATCCAAAATTTCAACTAAAATTCTTCTTTTTCCCGCGCCCAAATTTTCTTTTGCACGATCTTCCTTCTCTCCCTATTATATAGGATCTAGTTTGTCTCCCAATACACACAATCTTCCTTCCCGGTCCCAAACTCTGCTCAATATTGGCGTGGCTTCGCAAAACAGTACAAAGACAAAAACAGTATTTCCTTGAGTTCAATCTTGTGTAAAAGGTGCCATCTTTCTGCTTTTTTATTTACTTTTTTATTTCCACGTATTTATTTAATGTTTAATTTTGTAATCCTCTTTTTAGTATTGTGTATTTTGTGATTAGTTGTTCTTTGAGTGCATAAATTTCTAAATATTATTTTGGCTTCTGTTATTTCATACTTGTGAAACAAAAGTATTATGTATTTGTATATTAATTTATTGCATATTGTTGACTGTTTACTTAATTAAATTGAGATTGGATTTATTGGGTTTGTGAAGGCTTTATTGACTAGAGAATTGCTTAAGATTAACATCCGAATTTGTGTGGAAAATAGTGTTTTGGAAGTTGAGAATAAAATATCTGCAAGTTCTAAATTTTAAAAGTAAACATATGGATGTTAGTGCATGATGTAATATGAACATGTGATTTTTGACATTTGTGCTGCGTGACATCCTACGGACATACACCAAATTCTGCATTGATCTATTAATTTTTTGGTCAATCTCCAATTTGTGAATCTTATTTGTTTTACTATATTCTTTTATGATATGTGTGTATAATTTTTGGGAGTTAGCCAATGGATAATACTAAGATTGTTTTTTATTTTTTTGGTTCTTAATCTAATTGGTTACCCAATGCAAATAAGTTTTGACTGCTTATTCAGTTTATATTAAGCAATAAAGAATTCTTTGACACTCTGTATGTGATGTGTTTTGGGTTACCATCATGTGATATGCATACCATAATATACATGCCATGGAATAATCTAGCTTAATACTTTTGTTTCTCGGTCATAATTTGTGCTTTCAGTACCTATTCTTAATTTGCATTAGACTTGGTTACGGGTTGCAATAATTCTTAGGCAACAGCAAAAAAAAATCTGCATCATTTGTTTGGTATTGAAAATTCTTAAATCATCTATTGCATTTTCTTTGAAGCTATTGTTTAATTGATGTTGATTGTATTTCTATGAGATTACATAGTGTGCTTGAAAATCAAAGGTAATATTTACATGGGATTAATTTAAGAATAAAGGTTCATTCCTATTTTGTAATATGCTTGCTGGTTTTTCTTTCTAGATGGTTGGTCCAGGAAAATTTGGTTTCTTTTCACGACAATCAAGTCGAAATTTGAAGTCACCATCTCAAATTTTCTCTACATCACCTTCTCTGTTTACAAATGATGGACAAACTAATGGTGCTAGTGCTGGCATACAGAGATCTACATCTAGCTTACCTATTGTAACTAATGCTACAAGTTCTGCTGCAAAAGATTGCCGAACCGGTAAGTTTTATATTATTTTAAACTATCAATAGGATTAATACATTGAGGATTCTTAATTTATTTGATGGTGCAGATCAAAGGAAATTGTTTTCACAATGTTCAAATCAACTTCTTGTGAAACCACCACAAGCTGCTAATTCAGCTCCTCACCCTTCAACTAATGAGGGATATACTGATGTTGGTATAGATGAGCTGCAAGATGAGTCTCATATGTCTCCATTTAGTGATCGTGAGGACATTGTTCTGCATGCCTCAGATTCTGGTAGGATTTAAATTTTTTAGATCTTGATAATAAACTTATAATTTTAATTTTTTTTTTTTGGAATATGCCAGATCCATTTTCTCCAAAGAGAAAACGAGGAGCTACTCGAAACATTGCATTGGCTAAGAAGAAAAAGGCCAACGAAAAGCTTGCAATTGAGATTTCTGAAGAGTCTTGTAGGATAATAGGGAAAGATGCTCAGCATTGTATAACTGAAGCAGGTTGTGTAGCTCGCAAGTATGCTTCTTTGCAAGTTGCCAGATGGTCAAATATCTCTGAAAATGATAAGGAAGAGTTGTTCAAAATTATCCAGGTATCCATGAATATATTATTCTAATACATTTTGTTTGTTATTGTTTATTAAAAAAATATTAGAATGTATCTATTTTACACTTTATGGTTGAATATTTGCAGAAATCTCTAGCCATTGAAGACCAGATTGACATAAAAAATGCTATATACAAACAGCTAAATACACAATATAGAAATGCTCGCCATAAGCTCCACAAATTCCACTTCAAGGTATACAAGACCAAGGAAGAGGCGGTCAAGCATTGTCCACCAGGTGTGAAGCAAGCTGATTGGATATGGCTTTGTGACTATTTCTCATCTGAAGAATTTCAGGTTTGAATGTTTGAGCAGTCTATTTGTGAACTCTTGTTACTTACTAATTATTATATTTGACAAAGGTGTTACTAAGTACGTGTGAGTGCAGAAAATGAGCATTCGCAACATCAAAAATCGTGCAAAACAAGACAAACCTCACACTGCTGGGACAAAATCATTTGAAAGAATTAGAGATGAAAAGGTAATGCTAAGTTTCTAATCTTTTGTTTAAGGACAATGCAATATAATTGTATATTTTCTAATCTTTTGTTTAAGGATAATGCATTATAATTGTATATAAACATCTTTTTCTTAAAATATCTTTGTAGAAAATAAATGAGGGAAATGAGCTTGGACAGATAGATTTATATGGAGTGACTCGTTTCAGTAATAAAAGAAATGATTGGATTCGTCCAGACGCGAAAGTGAATTTTGTAAGTTACTCTATCAATGTTGAAGTTGTCTTCTTAAGGGAAATGAAGTGACTAATATTTATTTATTTATTTATGTAGGAGCATATGAAAGATCTTCAATCTCAAGCTGGAGACGAGGGTTTTTGCCCAATTGTGCAAGAAAAAATTTGTGCAAATGTTCTTGGAGAAAAGTCAGGTTATGTACGTGGTCGTGGAGCTGGTCCAAAGCCAAATTTTTCAACCAAGAATAGCAATCGAGCAGAGATAGAAGATGCAAAGAAAAGGGCAGAGCAAGCTGAGCAACGAGCTTCTGAATTGGAAGATAAGTTTAAGGCTCAAGAAGAAGAAATTAAAAAAATGAGGGAAGAACAAAAGTATACAAACGATCTTTTGAACAAGCTATTGGAGAAAATGGGCGGTAAACAAACCTAGAAGTCTCGGATTTGATATTCTGGTAAACACTCTATCTTATTAGCATGAACTTAGTGATGACATAAACATTTTAATGATTTATAACACGAATGGTTAGTAAATTATTTTTATGTGATTTTAGGTGTTAAATGATGACAATATCGTTCTTAATTATATATTGTTGCTTGATTCAATATTTATTATAGCCTCAAATTTCAATTTGAGAAGAATATTTATGATTTTTTTCCCATGTTAGTGTCTTCAATGGAAAATGTAATGCTGATAGAGAATAATTTCATATATATAAGTGAATGTTCAGCATATGCTCTTTACATGATAAACTAAGTTTTTTTTCTTAGACAAGAGTGCATGCATTTTATTTGTGCAAGTAGTACAGTTTTTTCTTTTTTGTTTTGAGGAACTCAAATTAACTAGTCAAATGAATATCTTGCAGATTCTATGGTTGATCTACTGGTGCTAATTAAGCAAGGATTCAAAGAATGAGGATGTTGAAGTGAAGATGTACTCTTTGATAATTAAGTTGATTGGACAATAATGAGCAAATTTGGTTGTAAACTTTTACATTGATCTTTGTGATTCAAATTGAAAACAGTTTCCGTTGTTTACAAGTATAATTTTTCTATGTTATTAGACTTGCTCCTTAGCAAGCATACTTACTTTAATGCTTGTAATAAAATCTTTGTTATTGCATTTATGAATTGAGCTCGTATAATCATCGTATTGATATATCTATTCCAGTGAAATTGGTATCTTAATGTACAAATCCATTAAAATTGTTCTTGGTAGTCGAAAGTTAAGATATTGTGACAAAAAAAAATTCGTACTTAAGTTATCACTAATCACCACAATTTAGTGACAATAATTCTTGTCACAATCATTGTCTATTTAGTGACAACTTTTTGTCGGTAAAGCAATATCAAATACTGACAACAAGTTACTTTGAGTGACAACATTGACATTCATTTAGCTACAATGTTTCTTGTAGCTAAAATTTGAAATAATAGTGGCAATATCAAGTTGTCACTAAATAGTTTTAATTTACTGACAACTATGTTATAGTTGTCGCTAATACTTTTAGCGACAACCTTTTAGTGACAGTGTTGTGACAATCAAAATATTGTCACTATATGTTTTAGTGACAAGTTTTGTACCTTTTGTGACAACAAAATTTGTCACTAAAATCAGTATTTCTTGTAGTGATACTTGTGTTTGGCATTAATTGATCCGCAGACATCATCACTTTAATAAGACGAAAGTTAATAGAACTGGTAGACAACTAAGTTGATGAGCCAAGGCGTGAATCTTTGAAGAAGTCGTTGTATTAGTGTTTGTATGGTCTTCTTGGTCCGAAATAAAAGTTGAAAAAGAAAACATTGAAAAAATAATGTAACATACAACCATTTACATTGGTCGTCTACACGAGTTGTTCTATTATTGTCAAACCAAAAATATATATAATGATTTCAACCTTAAAAACAAATTTAATTGTTTAATAGCTAAGCGATTATGGTAAACTACTAAATAATATAATAAACCAAATTATCTTGTGAAATTTGCTATTTCATGATATGTTTCTCTTGATTCTCAAAGGTTTTTAGTTTTATGTTCTCTTTTGGTAGTAAGAAATTCGCCTTAAAGGATTTAGCTTGTAGTTGAAGAAGAACTGTTATGCCTTTCTTGCTACTTCATTTCTTGAAGAAAAATCAAAGTATTGTTTATATAATCATATAAAGTAAAAGTGCAGTTCGATTTTCCGATAATAAAAGGTCCAATTGTTCCTTTGAAATACGAAGGTGCAGAAGTGTACTTGCCCTTATTGTGTGAGAAGCAGAAGAGCAACCCTCACCATGCCATGATTGCAATGGCGCTGCACCTGGTCCAATTGCCCGTCAGTTTGAAGAAGATCTGGTGGCCTCTGCCCCTGCTCCTTCTGTTCTAAGCATTATATTGCTTTGATTAGTGTTGGGCTCATTATTTCTTCGGAATTTATTAGTAGTACATACCTATATTGGATGCCACTGGCGAGTTGCGAGGAAGAATTGGCATATTTTGGAGAAGAGGAGGATTTAGGTTCTTTGGGATTTGTTGGTCAAAGTATTTCTTTGGAAATATTTTTCCATTATTCTATTTAACAATCTATTTGTTTGAACAAGAATATTTGTATTCTACATTACTCAATCTTGTTACAGAGTAATTCAAACGATTGAAAAAACTGAGTATGAATGAATTATTTTCCGACAACTATGTAGTAAAGCGGTGTCTGAAGAATTTACATTCGACGAGTTTAATTAGGACATAAGTTTTACAGGTCAGTCAGATTCAAACGAGGCAATATTTTGAATAATGGATTCCTCAAAAGCCTAAATGCCGATACTTAATTGATTTAAATTAGATGCAATCCTTGACCCTTTTTTTAAGGTTCCGGGGAAGTCTAAAATTTATTTATGAGATCAGAGGATTTGAAACCTTGCAGATCAATATTGAAGGAAAAAGCCCATTTACTAGGAACGGTTGTCACGGCCCAGTCGCAAATGGAGTTGGACGCGTCAGAGCATGAGCAGTAAGTTTTTAACACTGTCTGCCAAGACTTTTTCCTCTCTGACTTGTAAGAGATTGCTGCATTGATTATTTGAATTCTCTTTTACCATCGATTGAAATAATATGTTAATTATTAGTTTGGATTGAGTTATAATATAATACTATCATGCAAGAAAAATGTGGTGATATTAAACTTGTTGGTCTCTTCGTACTAAAAGGGGAAAAACAAAAATTGAATGTGGTTTCTTTGTTTTTCTTTCTCAAAAAGTGAAATACTACAAACCTATTAAGTCAAAACAATGTGAACAAATATAACAAAATCAAAAGAGTAAATTGCGACGAAGTCAAAAGACTAAAAGTCCTCTGACAAGTTTAATACTGAACTAGCGACATACATACAAAAATGTTTAAATTTATGATTCATGGAACTTTGTTCATTAGTCTATGTTGTGTTTCGCTTAGTTTTGGTGTACGGAGAACGTAGGTTTTGGAATTTAACATAACTATACTCGCCAATAAGAAATTCAGAAAGAAAAAAAAGAAAAGAAAAGAAAAAGACTTGTCTGAACTAATTAAAGAGGATGCTGTAATACATTTCTTAATTTTGATATCACTATCCAATACTGCGGACTTAATTTATTGCACTCCGAAAATACAATTAGAACATGAATCTTAGACAATTGGGATTCATGGTCGTAACAGTCTGAACAGACCTTTCTTGCATACATAGGAATAAAAAAATTTTTTTTTTTCACCAAGCAAAGAATTGCAATAAAGAATAGTTGAGAAAACTAATTAAATAGAGGACAACAAAACATCTCGACGCGATGAACTTATTTGTCAATTTGGGGCGATCCTCAGCATTTGGGGAAATCAGGGGGAGGTGGAGGGAGAGTTGTGGAGGGCGTTGGACCGTTCTCAACCACCAAAGCCGTGGCCAGACCCCATCCCAAGTGCACATCCAAGTGACAATGCATAAACCATACACCTGCAGGTCCAGTGGTCCATTTTAGTATGCTGAAAAAGGAGGAAAGAAACAGAGTATATATAACAGCTAGCTTTAAATGGTATCATGGTAAAAGTTGAAACCTGGATTGTTAGCCCGGAATCTAACAACAGCCCATCCTCCCACAGGCACTGCAATGGTGTTACGCTCTTGTGGATTGACGAAATTGAACTTAGTACTGTCCCTGGCGGCGTTGAAGTTGCCGAATCCTTGTGCCAAAACGTAAAAATTGAAGCCATGCAAGTGTATAGGATGGTTTTCGATTCCAATTATAGCCGTATTTTGCAACACAATTTGAACCGTGGCATTGAACTTGACCTTCTTCACTTTAGTTGACTTTGTTGTCATTACGATCGCCGGGTTGAAGCTGTTGTTAACGTTTGTGTAGTCGAACTTCAATGGGGGTTGGTTGGGGAAATCAGCGGTGTAAACCCCACCAACATTTCTGAAAAACGCTTCCAGTATTGACATCTTGGTAGGCAATTGGAAGGATGCATTGTTCATGCTGGCACCTAGTCTTTGCCCAAGTGGACCCGCGCAGCTGTTATTCCCAGGCTTTCCACAAGCAATCAGGCCCAACCCAACAGTCACTAACATGTGCTCGTCCACGTCGCGAGGGACCGGGGACCAGAAAGGACCAGTGACGAGTCCAGTTAAATTGCTGAAGAATCTGTGGGCCGTGGGGGTGTCGTTAAAGGCCGGCAGGACAGGCATCTTGGGTGGTTTTGGTGACGTTTCTGTGCCCTCATAGGCCACGATTCCAGTGGTGGTGGTGTTATCGAAGGACACACCGGCCGCGCTAGCATATGGATGTGCAGCCATGTAGTACAGGCCCGGTTCCTGATCGGCTGTCAACAGGACATCGGCTGTCTGAGCTGGAGCAAGGACGACCACGTCGGTGACATAAGGATTAGTGTAAGAGGCATCTACGGCAACCACTGTGAACTTGTGATCGGCTATCTTGAAAAAGAGTTGATTATTGAGTGCAGCGTTGACGATACGCAGGAGATACGTTTTCCCTTTCACCACCTTTATCTTGTGGGTGTCTAGTTATAAAACAAAGCCATCGAATTCAATCAGTCAGCCATTTACATACAAATAGTTGAGTAGTAATCATCTATTATTAGTGACTGCTTACGCTTCGAAGAGCAAGGGTATAGATCCCCAGGCTGGCCATTAATAGTGTATGCATCGGAGTTGTTGGGCGCGGCTCCAGTAGCTAGGCCTTGGTTCACCACATCCACAACGTTTGCATTCCACCACTCACCTGCAATCACATTATTATTTCTTTAGTTTATTAATTTCAATTATTTATAGGTTCCATTTGAGGGAGTTTAACTGGTTTATAACAAATTTACCTAAGACAATTGGATATTCCCTGTAGGGCTTTGGAAATGGGTAAGTACGACCGGATCTGGGGCGAATAATGAGTGCACCGTGGACAGTAGCGCGAAGCCAAGAGACGTGGGCATGCCACCACAGAGTACCCTCCTGTCTGGTTATGGTGAACCTGTAGGTATAGCTATGTCCTGGGAGAATCGGGCACTGAGTTATATAGTCAGGTCCATCGGCCCAACCGCTCAATATCTGAAAAACGCCATGCCTGCACGTGTACGAGTACATTTACTGACATCATCATCTTCAGGCACTACTTATTTTCCAGTTTATGCTTGTCTGGCTTCCAATTAATTGTTTTGACTTGAGAAAGAATTTTTTTTTACTGAGATTGACATACATGGACATAAACAATTCGGCGTTGTTGTGATTCTAAAATTAACTTTACCATGGAAATGCAACAGTAAACAAGAATATGATATCGGGATTGCTTGAGAGGTATTCCTTAGGCAATGTTCAGTCAAGCCCCCTATATATAGCAGTTGTTTTGTAACTAAAAGCTTTTGTTATGGCGGAAATATGCTACCCATCTGCCAATCGCTGCTTCTCTCTCTCTCTCTCTCTCTGTGTTTTTTGTTTTTTATTTTTTATTTTTTTTAGAGTTTTACTTCTAGTACAGTAAATGCAAAAACAACTTACCAGTGAATAGTAAGGTTGTAAGGTGATTTGTTAAAAACATGGACAACTAGAGTATCGCCCTCTCGTACGCGGAGAGTTGGGCCTGGTAGACTTCCGTTTACAGCTGTTATCACTTGATTCCGGCATAATCGATTCAGAGTAAGATTTTGCACCTGCAAAGAATGGAGACATCTGAGTCAGTATTTAAACGACACGATCGTATTTTTTTCCAAAACCAATTAATTTGTTTTAGTCATTATCTATCTTTCCCTTCTTCAAAGGGCTTGTAAGCGCATAGGGATGTTGGTGAATAAGGTGATTCTATTCTAGCACTAATTCAAAAATAAATTTAAAATGCAAAGTTTCGAAATTTTATACGAAGGCAAGCACTTGTTTCTCAAGAAAGAAACTTATTCGGGAAAATTCCAACTTTATTGAGGGATCGCAAAGGATAATTTTTCAAACATAGCTGCCGTGGCTTTCGTCAAGTCTAATTATAAATCATTCTTAATGAAGCTTATCCCAGTTCCAAGCAATAAAAACCAACATGTAAAAGCATTTCAGGGTTCAAGAAGAAGGGGAAAAAAAAGAGGCTAAAATACAGAAATGATAGTACTTGTGCATGTGAGGCTTTAAGCATTACTTATAGAAATGGACTTATGGGACGTGATTCAAAATAATGATAAACTAAAGGGTTAAGATGGGGTACGAAAGATTACATGAAATGAGTGCTCTACAATCTCAGCAGAAGCAAATGATGATGTAGCAATAAAAACTAAAGTGCATATCAGCAATAACAAGCCAGGCCGTGCCATGCTCAATCCTTGAAGCGACACGAAGAAATGACAAGTTGACTCTTTTTAGTAAGCTTGTATTTACTTGCTTAACCAAGAAAAATACAAATCAAATCTCAGAGTTTTGTAGTGACTTGCTCTTGGAACGGTGGTGTATATATAATGCTTCGTAGCTAGCTATCAATATCGCAAGTCTTTGCCCAATTGCGTGGGGAAATAGATTAGCAAAAGAGATTTGAAATTAGGCAATCAACAAAGTCAGCAGAAGGTTCGTTATCTATCTCAGCTGGAGTTGGCCAGCAACGAAATATTAAGATAACACCTACTAACCAATGGATTTTTTTGGTTATTCAAACAATTTGTCTGTCCTTCTCCTTTTTTGTTTTTTGTTTTTTTTTTTATGTTTCCTTTATTGCTGACTGATTCTAGTGCTTCTTCTCATATTGGAATGTTTCAAATTTCTTTTTATATGTAGTTGGTAATGACCTTGTACCATTTCATCAACAGCTTTGGGGTTCTTTAAATCAAGATTCATTAAGTTAAGCACAATTATTAATTTGCAATAGTTTAGATGAGTATTCTCTTAACTCAAACCATAAAATGGATGTTCCACTTACCTCTAAAATTGCTTCAAATAATTTCTTAGACGATCAAAATAATCACCAATAAACTAGATGAATCATGTTAGTCATGTAAGAAATAATTTCATTAATCTGATTTTATATCATTTTGTGGTTTAATATGTTAATTTTTGTCTTAATGTCATCCACTTTGTGTCATTGAATTATTACGTACTAACAAAAAATAAATCATTAATAAAGTTGTTATTCACGTAGAATTATTTTCAAATGATAAGTGGTGGTGTTCTCCGCCAATTATTTACATACTTGCAGTGTAGATACTTGAGAAATAGACAAATGGATTAAAAACAAATAACTAGAGAGAAATCAGATGGAGTGAGCCAAATCTTACAAATATTTATATCATAAATGAACAAAAGCAGGGGTAAGGCTTGGCGTAGAAAAATTTTTAAAACACTGAGTGTCAATCCGGCCCTGGATACATCCATTTGCCAATTGCCAATCTCAGAGAGAATTTTACGTGTTGTACTTGTTGATTACGACCATTTTTTTCAAACTGATTTGCTTCCTGGACTTTTAAAGGAGGTGGGCACGGGAAACACGAGATTAGAGTACGTGGGGTAAAAGAAATCCACGAATCGGTCGTTGTAGCTGTGATGAAGAAAATTAATCAAGGCAAAATTGTTCTTTTAAATCGGGTTAATAAAACCTAACATTTGGCGCTAAAAGAAGAAAAAATCACGAGTTTACTTGATTTAACGTTTTAACTCGACTTCACAAACTGCATCTGATCAAACACTTCCACTTCTCTTTGTTGGTAGAATTCACATTTTTTCCGTTATTAACGTTTTAACTGAATCTTAATATGAAAAAAATATTCACCATTCGTAGAAAAATTTAAAAACTAGCTAGTGATGTAATCATGTTGTTAAATGTCAAATGTGTCATCTAATTATATACGTTAGTTAATTAGGCACTAGTTTTCTACGATTGTAGGATATAGGATGTTGGAACACTCAATCCTATGTTTAAAGATATACTTTAACATATATCACTAAGGAATTCCTATAAACTGGTCTTGTTAAGTTGTTTAAAATTAGGGGGGAGTTGGAAAGCGAACGGCTTGATAGTCCAACATCTAAGCTCCTCCCAACAACGAAAAAGGATATGTATCTAACATCTGTATCGATGTATAGAATATATGAAGAAGTACAGTGGCTACAACAAATTTAGTTATATTGACCGAAACTATAGATGAAATAAATAAAAGGGTTTGTTCTCAGTCTCATTTAATCCAGAATCATTCTCAATGCTTCTCAACAGATAGTTGACCAGACGTTAATTGATGTATCTCCCTAGTAGAACATGCAAGACGATCCAATCTTAAACCCACATTCACGCGGTGGCTGCACCATCAATTTTCTGTGGGTGATGATTACATTGCTTGTACTTCAGTTCATTAACTAATGCGTTCGATTTTTCCGCGCCCATTTCAAGTTGACTTTGCCCATGTCTAAGGTTTCTTGCGCAGCCCTACATTTGCCGAATTCAAGAATAAAAAAAAAGGGTTAATTGCAGTAAACCCCCATCAATTATTACCTTTGTTGCACTTTACCCCCTTTAAAGATTTTTATAGGACACTTTGCCCCCTTAAACAAATTGTAAGATAAAGAAAATATTAATTCCATCCATTTTGTTGATAAAATGACTAATTTACCCTTTATTAAAAGTTTAAGTGAGAAAAATACAATATTATGTTAAAAATTATTTTGCATTATTTTAATTTTTCTTTTTCTTCAATTCAATTTGCCTGCATTTATTGATTTAACCATAGAAAGTAATATTACATTTTCATTTTTTTATTGCATATTTATAGGTTATATTTATTCGAAAAAACTCACATCCCAAAGCATATATGTGCTTTTTACTACTTTTTATTGAACCATCATTTGAGTGTTTAAAATATTAAACGAAATTACTTCTCACAACTAATTGGTATTTATGCATTTATTGTAGAAATTTAAGGTGTGAATTCTCTATTTTATTTTCTCTTAACTTCTTCAGTTAGCTCATACTTTCAAAGTAATATAGAGCACATTTTAAATAGCTTCAACTCAAGCTATGCACCTATAAAAATTTAACAATATGCTATTACAGAAAAAGAGTGCCACTATACACATTGTGCACTATTAAAAACTCCAGAAGAAATTTCTTTAGGGCAAGTTCACATGGTATAATCAAATTTTCTAAAAATATTTTCAATAAGCAGTACATTAATAATGCACATAGATTACTAAAACAATATTGTAAACCAATTAAATTTAAAACTATAAATCACTAATACAAATTTTTTAAATCAATTATCAATAGAAAGTAGTGCTCGTGAGTTTTTTTTTTAATAAATAGAATTTAAATTATTGCAATAAAAGAATAAAAATTTAATAATATATGGTCAAATTTGGAAAATGCACTCAAAATTCAATTGAAGAAAAAGAAAAAGCAAAATAATACAAAATATTTTTTAGGAAAAAAATTAGCTCATTTAAAATTTTGAATTAAGGGCATGTTTGTCATGTCATCGTCAAAATTAGATGGAATTAAATTTTCTTTACTTTGTAATAGGATTAGGGGGCAAAGTGCCAATAAAAATCGTTAAGGGAGGCAAACTGCACATAGGTGGTACTTGATGGGGGTTTGCTGCAATTAACCCTAAAAAATATTCACATTTTTTCTCTGACTTACTGGTAAGAAACTTGCTACAACGAGACCGGGAATGCAGGTTGAAGCATACATGGAGAGAAGGAAACTAATGTCCGGATCTTCTAGGAAAAATGGGCGTGGAGATGCAGACGGGACTACATGAATTTCCAAATCCCCCACCATCTGTTAGGCCTATCTTAGGACATAATGTACGGGGCGTAGCTGTAGCCAGAGTTGTCATGGTGTAAATATGTAATGGGTATACCCCTCCATTGAATCAAAAAAAAAAAAAAAAAAGTATTTTTACATCGTATCAATCCCTCATTCAAAGAAGAAAAGACTTCATATCCATTACAAAAAAAAGTTTGGGTTTGTAGTTTTAAATTGAAAGATTATCTCCTTAAACTCAATCTGGGAGTTGTGGTACAACCTGTGAGTTTGGAATTAATCCAGATCATGTAGCAAATACTTGTATTTGGCATTCATTAATTGACAGATGTCGTAAATGATATGACGAAATTTCATAGAACGGGTAGACAACTAAGTTGACGAGCCAAGGCATGAATCTTTGGAGAAGTTGATGTATCAGAAGAAATCGTTGGTCTTCTTGGCCCGAAACAAAAGTTAAAAAAACATAGGAAAATAAAAATGTAACATGCAACTATGACGTTGAAGTCTAAGAGAACTTTATGAACGTAATCAATTAACTATAGAACAAGACACATCCCTTTCCCCATCGGATAGGTACAGTACTTGTTGGTTAAGGTAGATTGCAAGCAGCTGGGTCGTACGGATCAGCTAACTTTGTGGTCACGAATGTAATGTAAGTTGGTTTTGTGTTGGTGAAGTTGGTGGCTTGTAGACTGGTCGGGTTGAGGATTAATTAGCAGAAAACTATGTGCATAAAAAGGAAATCCCCAACTACACTACTTAATTAGTGGTTAGTAAGGCATTAAAGCTGGCACTTTATATTTGTTGTACATTGTATTACAATGTTACTTTAAAAAACATAAAAGACCACATTTGATAAAATAAGGGTTTGTTTGGTTGGATTGAAAATATTTTCTGAAAAATTATTTTTAGATTTTTCTTTGGTGCTAAACATCTAGTTAAACACAGAAAACTATTTTTAATTTTCTCCCCTCTAGCTGAAAAAAACTTATGAACTTAATAAGTGTGAGTTATCTTCTAGAGAATTCAAAAGTGACATTAAACTCTAAACACCTAATTTTTTAATTTCATTTACTAAGCTAATTTTTATTTTTAATTCTTAGCTACTTATTTACTATTTGTTTTGGGTCCCCTAATAATATATTTACAGTTATACATACTTTACCATTGTATTATCTTATATATTAATTATAAACAAAATAATCATTAATTGACCATTTTTTTAATTCATATCAGCAATATTAAACATAAAAAAATAAAAATACTATTTTAAAAGATTTTTAAACTATCATCTAAACACAAGAAAAATGCAAAAGAAATTCTGTGTAAAAGTTTTTGCAAAAATAATTTATTGAGAAAAATATTTTACATCTAGCCAAACGGATCCTAAAGGATTAACTTTTTTAGCACTAATGTTGTTGAAAATTTTTCACACAAGATGCATGATATATAGATATATATATATATATTATTCAAATTTGAAATCATCACTTTCTACACGTGTCATGCATCTCGACATAATTGTATGAAAAAAATTTAAATTGAAAGTGTAGAAATATTACTTCAATCATAGGATGGTAAAGTAAATTTTGTTCATAAGCCTGGAGACTACAGTTGCAAATCTATACCTTATTAATTGGGAAGTAGTAGCATTGCACATTTTGGTACTACAAACTTGTGTTTTGCTCTTATATGGGTGTTAGTTTTTCGCTAAAATTTAAACTAATTAAGGAAGAAGATTTTATTTTGTATGGTTGTGTGGTGAAAGATTGGCAGTAAATTAATTAGCAATTAAAGTTTGTGATGATTCTATTTTCCTTATTAATTTGGAAAGGTAGAAGAATTGTTCAAACAATTGCACAACACTTACTTTGTAAATGATTTAGCAATTAAGTTTTGTTGTAATTTCAAAAATAAAAATGAATATAAATAAATCTACATCATTTAGAACAAAGGTAAAGTGTTGCCTGATAACATCGATATCAAATTCAATAAACCTATTGATTTGGGATGATAATTATCCCTCCCAAAGTTGCTTATATATTCGTGTATTGGGCAATTCAAAAAGCCGGAAAAACCATACGAATGTTTGGACAGGGCATAATGGTCATCTTGAGAGGATGATCCAAGCAAAACCGGTGACACCCGTGAATTAATTAGGCGGTTAGAAATTTACCATTCCAATATGTTTAAAAATAAACAACTGTGCTTCTTGTGACGGATTATTAAAAAAAAATTTAAATAACGAAAATGAAAAAGACACCGAAACTAAAGAAGCAATTGTCGACGATGGCGTCGCCCATCCGGTTGCAGCTAACCCCGGTAGCGGTGAAAATGAGGAGGATGACGTGGTGGTGATGGCAGATGGAAATGGAAGCGGCGGCGGCGACAGCAACAGCAGCCAAGCTACGAATGAGTGTTCACTAGATCGATACAAAGAGCCGTGGTCGCCGGAGGAGGACGCGATAGTGGGTCAACTGGCGAGTAATTTCGGGGAGAGGAATTGAAGCCTGATCGCCCAAGGAATTCCTGGTAGATGGGGCAAGTCTTGTCGACTTCCCTGGTGCAATCAGCTCGACTCCGCCGTTAATTGCAAGCCCTTAACCTGTAAATTTTCCAACTCCACTTGTTTTATTTTTTATTATTTTGTAAGTAATTTAAGTTTACCTGCGTTTATGATTTGTCTAACGATTTAAAAAATGTGTCGCTTATTAACAGTGTCTCAGTGTTTTGACAAGAAATTAATCTTTAGACAATTGTAGACTTCCTCTGCTTGAATTGAATTGGTAATTCGTATCTTGAGCTTTGAGGAGTTGAATGGCATATCTATGAAACATAATTTCAGTATCAGGTTTTGACATTTTGCGCTTCAATTTAGCAGTGGCTTGCCCCTATCCTTTTTATGCATTAGCAAGTATTCTACCCCCTTCATGAACCTGCCCGCCCACCCCATGCAGTCTGCCTCAGTTGTTTCCTATTAGACCCCAAAAGACGTTATTTGACCAGCCCATGTGTTCAAGTGTAAATTCAACAGAAAAATTGCAAATCATTTGATATACGTAGAACTCTACATGATTCAATACCACTTGAAAATGACTGCCGAAATTCAATGGCTATTAGACTACATTCCTCTACACTTATGTTCAAGTCTATGTATATTTTTCTGTATTTGGAACAGGTTCAGGATGGGGAAACCTGTCTCGAATCCTACTCCATGGATAAAATTTCTACCATCACAAGCAGCCCAACTCATCATTTTAGACATCCATATGCAGTCCCGTGGCTTTGCAACTGCTTTAATTTCCATCAGTAGTAGTTCAATGTCCTTTGTGCCATGTTATGGCAGTTCAAGGCTTCAAAAAAAACTCCAACAAATAGTAACCACAATGCAATTATGAATCATTGAAATTCTACGCTGATGCTCCATTGAATGGAACCTGGCAAGTTTAAAATTAATTTCACCAATGCCTTGGAAGATGTTAGTGCAGAAAAATCAAAGGCATAATCTGATGAGACTCTTATCATGTGGAGATGTCAACTCCTTTAGGTCCGTGGAAGGTAAAGATGTAGCTCCCAAGAAAAAATGGATGATGAACACCATGAGAATAGGACTCATGTTGATGGTCAGTGTACTTCTGAAGCAAAAGACTCTCCTTCCTTTTTCTGTCATATAGCTTAGATTAGTGCTTTTAGTGTTTATGGTTCTTTGGAAGTCATGGAAATTTCATTGCCAGTTGGAAGACTGGCTAATTTTGAAAGACCATTAGACCAACTCTCAAAACCAGATATTGGGATCAGCAAATTGCTTCAAACTGCTCACGGGGATCGACTAGTCCCTCATGAATGTTGCCACTGTTGCTTTGCAAGTCCTGGTATTTAGGAATACAGAAAATTTTTTGTTAGGGCCTGAATTTGCTGATTATGCAA
Source organism: Mitragyna speciosa (assembly GCA_024721245.1). Taxonomy (NCBI): domain Eukaryota; kingdom Viridiplantae; phylum Streptophyta; class Magnoliopsida; order Gentianales; family Rubiaceae; genus Mitragyna; species Mitragyna speciosa. Next base: position 1,722 of record JAMWEH010000144.1, on the reverse strand, counting down.
AGCCTCTATCCTTCCCAAACCATGAATTAGCCACATTAGCTGCTGATATTACTAGTGTTGCATGGAACAAAAGTGGATTAGAAAATAGAAGTATCAAGACCACGGACAATTGAGCTAGTAAAGCAATTTTTAGCAGCTCACATTTGCAAATAAGGCCCCTTGAAGAGAATAGGAGGAACGGAAGTATAGAAGATGGGAAATGCAGATTACTGAGCATGATGACTGATGCCCTGTAAATCACTTTAAGCATGCACCCTTGGCCAATAAATACAAGAAGTAAAATAGCTTTTCCCTGATAAAATAAGTTAGCAAAACAACTCATAAGATTGGCCTCACTAATCAGAACTGCAGGCCTTTGTTAATGGCATCTCAAAGAATCTCTTTGCCTCCCCTTGCAAGGTGATATGTGATGAAAGCTGTGGAGAGAACAAACCTCGTGTCTGTAGTTTTGCTTCACACTGTTATATTCTCTTTGCTCTTAAATTATATTTTTTCTCATACGCCTGGTGTATCCAGAAATAGTTTTCATTTCCTTTTAATCTTAAGCTTTTTTTTTTTTTTTTTTTTCTGCAGTCAGAGGCTAACAATCCATATCACTTGTCCGGAACAGTTGGATGATGCAAGGTTAAGTATCCTGTTTTCATGTTTCATTTCCTTTTCCTTTAAAAATAGTGGTATTGATATATCGTTATCATCATTTGTAAAGTTAGACTGCAAGAACTAGATTTTCTTTATTCTTTTGTGCTTGTTTCTTTCCTCTTGTATGCATGTGCACATCTAGACAAATAGGATAGTGTTTGCGAAGAAAGGAGTCAGTTTGTTGCGGCAATCATCCACCACCTGCACGGATGAACCCAGCAACCTTCTTGGATACCCTTCTCTTTTGTTCTTTAACAGTTTATGATCTCAACCTAAGTTCTATGTCGAAACATGTAGGATCCAAAATTAGCAAGTCCCCAGTCATATGTGAACTCCGACGCACTTGATGCTAAACGTGGGATAAGTTTAAAAAGTAGTGGTCTGAATTTCCATTTCTTTGTAGTTGTGCCTTATGGTGATGATATGGTTCCCTTTCACTCTGTGGGGTTGGTCGTTTCAGCCTTTCAGGTTTGGCAAGCCACCCAACAACAGACCAAGCTCTTGGCCTCTAACAGGTGTCTTTTTCTTTTTGAGCATATTGTTTTCTTTTTGGAGGAGGCTGAGAATTATACTATAGGACTATGTATCTCTATCGCTATTAGTAATTTCGTCAAGTCAAGGTGAAAGTAAGACTCCTGAACGAATCCTAACAAAAGATTCGAAAATATACTAAATTCCCCATCCCGTGGGAATTCCCATCCCATGCGATGTGAGTGAACTGGTTGATAATTTGGTACTCGGCCTATTTGCTCCGCCAAACCGGTTGGCCCTATATTCTTGGTCTAAAGCTTTGATCGGTTTAGTCTAGTGGGTTGGTCTAACATTACTTTCTGATGTTCCAAAATCAACAATTCACATTTTGGTCCTCAATCCCCGGCGCTCTCTTTTTATCTTAGTTGATTAATTGATTTCCGATCCTTTTTAACTAGTGTGGCGTAGTGTAGCAAAAGACTATTGAGTAACAATTGGCTCTGTTTGGTTACATTTTTTGAGTCATTTTTTGGGAAAATTTTTTCCAATTCCGTTTGGATTGATGGAAATTATTTGGTCAAAAGTTAAAAAAAATTTTGGATCAAACTTTTT
>JAMWEH010000979.1:0-32134 GCA_024721245.1 Mitragyna speciosa | reverse complement strand
AATTTCGGCCCAAAAAGAAAAGAGAAAAGAGAAGAATTTTCGGCCAAGAGAAAAAGAAAAGAAAGAGAAAAAATTTCAGCCAAGGCAAAAGAAAATAAAGCAAGAAAATAAGTGAAATTTTTGAGTAAAAATTGAGCAAAAATTCAAGTAGTCAAAAGACTAGAAAATAGTAAAATGAACTAATCAAAATTTAAACACTAATATAAATTAAATGGTCAAGTAAAATTATTCTAACTTTAGTACTTAAGTGTTCTTGCTTAAAATGAAAATCTTAACTAATTAACCTAATTAACTCAAGAAATCTTCTAACTAATAAATCAAGGATTAACACTTAACCCTAAATAAGAAAAAAAAAATGTCTCTTATATGTGGATTTTCTAGGGTGTTACAAACATTACCACCAATATGCATGGGAAACTGAAATGTGGAATAAAAATAAGGAGTACCAATCCCTTACATGCTTATTAATAAACTAATCTAATATTTGGAAAACTCTTACTTATCCAACATACTCTCTCTCACTTTGTTTCTGAAGTTTGCAAAGAATTTCAGTCACATGTTTAGTTCTAATGGATATATATATGTGTGTGAGTGTATGTATGTATGTATATGTACGTGTGTGTGTGTGTGTATATAGATATACATATATATGTTTGTGTGTATATATGTATATGTATATCTATGTGCGTGTATATATATATGTATATGTGTGTTTATATATATGTATGTATATGTATGTTTATTTGTGTGTGTATATAGATATGCATATATAAATGTGTGTCTATATATATATATATATATGTGTAGACACCAAATTTTGACACACTTTTTGTAAAAATATGTGTGTTACTTTATATTAGGGGGTATTTTTTATTTTTTGGGAGTCGAGTACAATTTTCGCATATTATATCTAATTCGTCGTATCAGGGACAAAATGGTAATTTCACCAGGTAAATATTAGCTTATTTTATTTTATTGTTTCTAAATATATAATTTTACTATTTTTATCATTATTTATGATTTTAATGATTTTCGGGAGTCATTTATTATTTATTTAAAATTTTAGTATTTTTTAATTCAACGGCACATTTTCCAATGCACTATTTTTATGAGAATTTTCAAGTGAAAAATTTTATATATGCATTTTGAATACTCATAAATTTTTTGTAAAAATCTCATAATTTTTAGAGGTCGTTTAGTATTTATTTAATTTTTGTCTTTTTGGGCACGTTTCCCAAGAATGCATTAATCTTAAAAAAAAAAATTTAGTATATGTGTTTTATGTGATAATATATTTTATGTAAAATTTTTCGTGATTTTTAAGAGTCATTTAGTATTTTTGTGATCTTCATAATTTTTGTTATACTACGTCACATTTTCCAATGCACCTTTATTTAAGAATTTTGTGTGTGAAATATTTTATATGCGCATTTAATATTTGTAGATTTTATGTAAAAAATTTTTTTGCTGAATTTTAGTTTTAATTTTAGTCTTATTATTTTTACCTTTTATTTTTTATTCTAAAAAGTCCAGTGGGATTTTTATTTCTATTCCAATTTTCTTCAGTTTCTTACATTTTTTTTTCTTTTTCTCTTTTTCTTCTTCTTTACAAAAAAAAAAAAGAGAATGAAATAGCAGCAGCAACGCTGCTGCTGTTGCTTCTGCAAATGCAGCCCAACGCCATCATTTTTCTTTTCCAGCCATCCCCAATCACCAACTCCACCTTCTCCTCAACAGATTTTGAGGGATTTGAAGGGATTTTGTTCATTTTTCTTTCTCACTTCTTCATCATCATTCTTCCTTCAGTCTCCCTCATTCCCTTGGCCTCCACCACACTCACTTTTGCCCTCACTCTCGGCCCTCTCTGTTCTCTCCTTTTCCCCACACACTGCACTCCCAATTCCTTCACCTGCACTCTCACTCTCTCGGTTCTCTCACAACATACAACTCACAGACACACATTACACTCATGATCCTCAACTCTCCCTCTCTACACCATCTTCACCTTATAGCACTTCAGACACAAAAACTTCTTCTTCACACACAGCACACACTTTACAGACACAGACACATTACACACACAAACAACACACAGCTCACATACCAGACGCCTCACTTCCACCTCCACTATACCTTCACCACACAGGCACACACACAAACCTGCACCTCACAGCTCACAATCACAGCTCACACACATCCCTGCAAGAAAGAACACCACACTCACACACAACAACAACACACACCACACTAGCACAACCCTCTCTCGACCTTCCCTCGCTGCACCATCACCACACTCACTTCCACCTGCAAACATACAACTCACACACCAGACGCCTCACTTCCACCTTCCCTCACGAGAACACAAGCACAGACACACACAAATTCACTCACTCTCTCGGCCAAACACACATACACATTACACACACTACACACCTCCACATTACAAACAAACACACAACGCACAAGCATCACTACACACCTGCACATTCAAACCACAAACTCACACCTGCAAAACAAATAACACACACCAGAAGCTACACACGCACACATACACGCATCACCAAGAGCACCACCACCGTTCAACATCAATTCCCGCAAAACCAGCCAGCAAATATCCCTTGACTCGCCACCATCAAGCATAAAAAATCAAGCCATAACCGTGGCCTTGCTCCTCCACAGCCACGGCCCACCATTTCGGCTAGTCACCAGGTCACCTTCATTGGACTACCACGGCACATTCATCAAATTCTTTTGCCATAAATCTGGTAAAATTCTTTGACCCCCCTCCTTTCCTTTTCTATTATCCGAAATTTTATTTGGATTTCATTGTTGAGGATTGAAATTTGATTGAGAAATTAGGGCTTAAATTCTTGGTTTTGAGAGATCTCAGGTAGGAATGTTGAGAAATTGATCAAAGTGAAGAACATAAAGAAAAAAATAAAAAATACAAAAAAAAAGAAGAAAAAGGAAGAGAAAGTTCGACAGAAAAGAGACCGAGAGGGAGAGGGGCGGAGAGCGAAGAGAAGAGAGAGAGACGGAGAGTGAGACCTGCAAGAGATAAGTACGGACAGTGAGGAGAAGAGACCAGACGGCGAGACGGGGGGGAGAACAGAATCGGGGAGGGGGAAAGAAGAAAAGAAATCTAGAAGAAGAAAGAAGGAAAAAGAAGAAAAGAAAGAAAGAAGAAAAGAAGGAAAAAGAAGAAAAAAAAAAAGAAGAAAACGAAAACAAACGAAAATCGGTATAAAAAAAATGTGTTAAGCAAAACTATGTCATTTCGGCATGAAACGACGTAGTTTTGACTAGTTGCTTTTATTTATTTATTATTTATTATTATTTTAGCAGATTTTGTATTTATGTTTTGCCCCCTCAAGTTTTAATTATTTGATCATGCCTGTTAATACTTTTAGTTTACTTCAATTAAGTCCTTATTTATTTAAGTTAACCCCCTAGAATTTGTAGTTCCTTTCAATTATGTCCAAAATAATTGCAATTTAGTTTTAAACTTGCTGAAAATTATATTTTCCCCCTTTAGCTTGTCAGAAATTGCTATTTTAGTCCCTCATGTCTGCTGAAATTACATTTTTATCCTTGGATGTTGCTGGAAACTATAAATTTGGCCCCTCTTGTTGCTAAAAATTATGTTTTTACCCCCCAAACCTTGCAAGAATTTTATTTTTGCCATTATATTTAGCTGGAATTTACTTTATTGTCCCCCAACATTGTTGGAAATTCTATTTTTGCCCTAGAATGCTTGCTGGAATTTTATTTTTGTCCCTCCCCCCATCTTGCTGGAATTTTATTTGAGTCACTATACTTTGCTGGAATTTTATTTTTGGCCCCCTATTGTTGCTTGGAATTCATATTTTAGTCCTTTATGTTGCTGGAATTTGTTTTAAGACCTCCATTAACTGTTAGAAATTGTATTTTAGTCTTTTATTTGTGCTGGAATTTGCATTTCTAATACATTATAGTTGCTGGAATTTTTATTTTAGCTCTTTTATATAGCTGAAATTGAAATTTGACCCTATACATTACTGTAAATTATGTATCATTTAATGACCTTGCTGAAATTATATTCTTGGCCTTAAGCATTGCTGGAAATTGTTATTTTTGGGCATTATGCTTGCTGAAAATTATGTTTTAGCCTTTAAATTTGTTGTAAACTATGTCATTACCTTAATTAGGGTTTAAAATTATAATTTTACCTTTTTGCTTGTTGCAAATTACATTTTTTCACTTTAGAATATTGCTTAAATTTTCATTTTTAATCCAAGTCTTATAATATTTTATTTTTGTAAAAAAAAAAATTAAAATTAGTTAAGTCCTTAAAGCTTTAAATTATTTCCTTTCACATTTTCTTTATTTATTTTATCAAATTTATAACTAATGTTCTAAAATTGGGTCTTGTTAGTCTAATTAATGTTCAAATTAGTTTTCTTTATTTTCCTTTTAGTTATTTTAATAATTCTTATTTAGGGTGTTAAAAGTTTATGTATTATTGTATTTTATCTTATATTATTATTATTTCTTTATTTTCGTTGTTTTGTTTTATTTATTTATGCACTTATTTATTTTTACTTAAACAATTTTCATTTTTTTTCTAAATACTTAATTATTATTTTAATTTTGTCTATTATTGTTATAATTGTTTGAATTATCATAGCATGTTCATAGTGATTGGTATGAAATTATTTAATTAGTAGTTTACTTATTAAATAGTGATATTTTTGACATGTTTGCTCATGTTAGTAGCGATTTGTACCGAGTTTACGAATGAGAGGTACCTCGATTACCCTTTTTATTTCTTTTTGTGTGCTCCTATGTGCTCCAATGTGTTTTTCGATGTGTTTTCATGTATCTTTGTACTTATAGTTTTTTTTTATCCATGTGTGAGTGTTTATTTATTTATGCCATGTTGTTTATTTGAATTTAATTTTTATTATTCAAGGAGATGTAATAGATAGGCAATATTATATTTAGTAAAGTTTTTGTATTTAGATAATTAATGTAATAGATAGTTTATATGTTATCTATTTAACAAAAATTTTATGTATTTTAGATAGAAAATGTAATAGATAGGCTAGATAGGTTACCTTTTGCTTTTATTTTTAGATTGTAATTAAGCTTCCCCAGTGTAATAGTTAGGGCTTTTGTGTGTTATGTGTGCTATGTGCTTATGTGTTTTATTTGGTTTCTTTAGGACTTTGCATCTAGAATATCATGCTTATGTGTTATATGCTCCTATGTGCTATTATGTGCTTTTATGTGATTATTGCTTCAATCTATGTTTTATTCATTTACTTGCTTTATTATTATATATGTGTATTGTCGTCACACTAGTCCAACACTAGTTGTGATTAATTTCGGTTTTTTCACTAGTCCAACGGTAGCGGAGAATTTTTAGAAAATAGGCTAGTCCAATGCTAGGCCTTTAGGTCATTTTAGTATTATGATCATTTCTCGCGTGTTGATTCCATACTATTTCACACACATTTTTTTTGTTTTAGGACTTTTTCCATTTTGAATGATTTATATATATATATACTCTATCATCTACTATCTATTTTTAAACATATGTTTAGTGCATAACATTTAGATTCCACTACACATAGAATTTTAGGTCATTTGTGTGATTTGACTAGAAATAGTCATCTACTCACGTGGGAAGCGATGGCGTACATGTCGTTCCCCCCTCCGTGAGTAGAAACATCTAGTCACGAGTCCATTAGTCTCCCGTACCCGTTATGTTGCATCCCTACTTTCTTTGTTCACTTACTATCTATACTACTATTTTCCTTTTCTTTTGCATTCCATTTTTGCACCTAAACTCGTGACTCCGTCGAGGTCTACATTCGGGTTTCGCAATTAATGCGGTAAACCTCAATGGAACATTTTGTCCCTTAACGATATTCATTTTTAGGATTAGATTTGCATTCATATAGTTGCATCCAAATGCGATAAAATCTTAGGGTTATATTGGGAAAATTTAGATTAAACCTCGCAACTAGTTTCGGCTAGGTTGAAAGGGTGCCTTAGGCGAGAGACTTTGCCTTCCCTTTCTTCAACTGTGACTCCCGAACCTTTTTCTCTTGTTCTCAAAGATCTGGAGTCGTCTAAAAGGGTTTTTCTTGTTTTTTCTATATTTTTCCAAAAATCATTTCTTTAAATAAATCATTCTTAATTTTCTTATCTTTTATAAAATATTTTCGGGTGACTTGGTACACCAAAACTGAATACCAAGTGGCGACTCCTTTTTCACTAAAAAAAGCCCTTTTTAGACTCTATTTTCGGGCCCAAAAACCGTCGCATTTTCAAAGTCCCATTTTAGGCCATTTTCTTTTGTTTTCAAAATAAAGCATTTGTTTGTCACATTTTTATCAAATCATCTTTTACAAAGCATTTTCTAAAAGTTATTTCTTTACAAAAAATTTACATGCTTCTTTTTCCAATAAATAAAAATCACATTTAATTCTTCATTTTTCTTTTTCCCGACCTCACTCACACATTTATTTCCTTTTCGAAAAATGGGGCGCGACAGCTGGCGACTCCACTAGGGACACTAGTGAGTCCGAGCACTAGGTTTAGTCATTTTCTTCCTTTTCTAATCCCTTCATTCTATCGCATTTGGATGCCTAGGATTGCATTTTTCTTTTTAGAATTTTTGTTTTATATTTCACCTACGCTTTTTCGTCTCTTGTTTTTATGTCATGGATGATCTATTTATTTGTGATGTATGTTCGTACCACGCTTGCATTCGGGGAGGGGGTCAGTCACCCTTAGAGCCTTTCACGTGTGAATATTATTATTCTCTCCTCTCACAGGGAGCACTTCATACGTGCATACGATATATTTTACCCTTTTTCTTTTTTTGGTGGTTGCCACCCACCCATCCCTTTAGGACTAGGATTGATCTGCCTAGACATGCGGCCATCGCATTCGTGCATGTAGCAGTGTCTAGGGGATCACTCGAACTACCGACCTGGGATTCTTGGAATTGACGGAATTATTTGGATCCCTCGGTCTGAAGGTTCGGGAACCGAAGCCTTGTTGAGTCTAGATGCATTAGTAAGCCTAACCTCATGCATCCATATAAAATAGCCTAAGATAGAGTCTGCCTTATCCCGCTAAGTACACTAGGCACGAGAGGAGGGAATCCACCCCTCTTTATTTTTGTGTTGTACTGTTTATTGCTATTTGCTTTATCAATGTGTTATGTGATATTTGTTGAAAACTAATGCACTCTCTCTTATTCTTTGATTGCGTTCACAACCATAGAATAAAGAGCCTTGGCATGATGCTCTTGTAGGAAGCCAACCCTCTTTTGGCACGTTTAAATTTCATTTTCATAATTAATCTCTTCGAGAAAGATAGAGACAGAATTTCATAAATTTTTTTTTACAAATTGCATTTTGTTGTAAAAACCCAAGGGATCAATCATTGTGAATTTTATAATTTAAAAAAAAAACCTAAAAAATTGATTTTTTGTCCTGAATATTCTTAAATAAAAATTGTAGTTTTTAGATTCTTTTCAAGGTTTATTCTTCCTTGTTGTATTTGTCGGTTTTATTTGAACCAAATTTTCTCATGGTCAATAAAGGCACACGAGTGGTCGAATTTTCTACACAGCTTGCATTTATTCTTTTTCAAGAATCAATGCGTCATTTTTGCCGTATCCCCCACCCTCCAGACCCACATTACACAAAAAGTGATTTTAGCATATATTTCATTTGACTTTAATAAACTGACATTTTGACTTGTATATTTCTAGATAAAGTCATGATTTTTATTTTCTTTCGATTTTGGAGGCTCCAATTTTCCATCAACTAAATTTGAATTCAATAATCTTTTGTGCAATTCATGTTCCATCTTTTTCAAAGAAATTTTGCAACATTTTCAAATCTTGCATTTTTACATATTTTAATCAACTTTAACAAACTGTCATCATGCATAAACCGTAGACGGAATGCCATTTCGGGAATCCCATGATAGGAAAGCCATCCTTTTGTCTTGGGTACTTAACCTTAAAAGACATGCACGTTTATATTTTCGGCATATCCTGGCGGGTGAGACCCTAGGTAAGGTAATACGAGCAGAGTGGAGGCATCTTTTTCTGACGGATCTGGCGTATCTTCGTTAAAAGGGGGGTCTCACCCTAAAGGATTGCATTTCATGCTAGGCCTACCCTTGGCATAATAAGGCCTCCCCCCTAGGACATGCATCCGTTTTTGTTTTCATTTATACTAATTTCGAATTTTTTATTTTTTACAGGTCCTCTAGGGAGGCAACAAATTGGGAAACACGTTGGATACATATTTGATTCAAACATTTTAAATCAAAATTTTACTCCAATAAAGGATCATACACTTGCCATTTATAATACCAGTGTTCTTTTCAAACTATAAGAAGGATCAGGAAAATCCAATTTTTTAGAATTGAGAGAGCTAAGGGTCCAGATTGATGAGTTTGACTTGAATGATTAGTGCGATAGATGAAATTGTAGTTAGATAATGGTTTATTTAGATAAAAATAGGAATAACTTAGTCACAAATAAAGGTTTTCTTTTTGTAAATTTAAGATTACCTTGTGTTCAAAATTTTTTCTCGGATGAAGCACTAAATAAGTTGTTTTTTTTTAAAAATTATTTGTAGCATGAGATTTTCCCTTCATATTTTGTATTTAGTTTTGAAGATGATTTGTTTCAAATCTTTTTGTTATATTGAGCAAATAATTCATTGATTAGGCCTCAAAATAAATCACATTTTTTTCTCAAAACCTAATGCTAGGTTTGTGCAATTGTAAGGTTTTTCTCTTTTGATGAGTTAATGAGTTCAAATTGAATGAAAAGAAAAACATTTTCTGGAATGTTTTGATGGTGAGAATAAATGCTCATGGTCTTCGGATGTCATCTTATTTGAAGCTGATAACTGTCGCTCTGGTATCTTTCTGATTCCGAAATAACGCAAAATGTTAACGAGAACTAGAGTGATAAAAAAAATAGTAAATAAATAAAGGAATTTGAGATTCCATGTTAAGTATGCTGAACGATGCAAAAAAAAAGGGAGGGAACCCGTGCTTAACTCAAAATAGACAGAATGTCAATAGCGGTACTGAGGCAAATGGATAGATTTATTGCTTAGTTTCTCACTTGTGAGCATTTGAGCCATTAAGATAAAGGGTTGCAATAGATTGTCAAACAAGTTTCCAATGCATATTTTGTGACAGCCCCACTTTACCCAGAGGCGAACCAAAGGGCTTAGTGGACTGCCTGCCTAGCTCTCGCCAGGTCTCGATTCACACACTCACGCAAACGTCCGAGCGTACTTAACTTAAAATAAAGTAAACTAAAATAAAAGGGAATAAATAAAATACACTCATTTTATTTAACACAAGATACAATTCACATCGAAAGTTTACATGTCATAATATACATGATTTTTCACAATGATAGCCTAATACAGTTTGGCTATTACAATAACTAAAACATCTATGATGATCAAAAAAACCAGTTGGTCCAGCTTTAATTTTTCAGGTAACCTGAGTAAAGGAAAACAAATAAAATGGAATGAGCTATAATAGCCCAGTGAATGTCCAAATCATGCAATCATATCAAGAACTCATTATTTTGGTAATTAAAATAATCGATAAATTAAATAAACAATATATGAACAATTTAATTAACATGTAGTCAATGGCGGATACAGGGCTCAACTACGGAAGCAAGCTTAATCGTAGAGGAGCATGTGCTGATCATGTAGTCACGATAGTTGGACCGAGATAATAGCTCAGGTCTTTATCAAAGAACATATCAGTTTTTATCAAGCACAAACCCTAACCGCCAATCACCTTATAACCTCTGTAACACCCTAGAAAATGCACATATAAGAGACATTTTTTTTTCGTTATTTAGGATTAAGTGTTAATCCTAGATTTATTAGTTGGAAGATTTCTTGAGTTAATTAGGTTAAGTAGTTAAGATTTTCATTTTAAGCAAGAACACTTAAGTACTACATTTAGAATAATTTTACTTGACCATTTAAATTATATTAGAGTTTAAATTTTGCTTAATTTATTCTACTATTTTCTAGCCTTTGACTACTTGAATTTTAACTCAATTTTACTCAAAAATTTCACTTATTTTCCTACTCTATTTCCTTTTCCCTTAGCTGAAAATTTTCTCTTTCTTTTCTTTTTCTCTTGGCCGAAAATTTCTCTTCTTCTTTTCTTCATGTGGCCGGTTTCTCTCCTCTATTTTTGTTCTATTTTGCTTTAATAATTTATGTCTAATTATTAATTATATTAAGTGGTAAGAGTTATTAATCTTCACCAATTAAATTAATCCAAGTAGCTATTCTTGCATTAAAAGACTAACTATTTACTTTACTCTTGTAAGATTTTAATTGGACCACTATTTTTCCCATATTTTCTTCTTTTCTTTTCCATTTTTCCTAGACTATTTCTCTCTCTTTTTCTCTTCATTTGGCCGGCCCCTTCATTCTTCTTCTTCCCTCATTTTGCTCTCAACTTCTTGGACTTCCATCTCTCAAGTTAGCACAAATCAACCATAGAAAGTGGACTTCTATCATTTCTAATCAAAGTATTAGGCTTATCTAAGGTATTCACCATGAACTTGTCTTATTAATTTCATGTTTTAATTAGTTTTTATTCAAGTTCAATACCAAGTTTCTTGTTAATAATACTTGAAGAAATTAGTTAGAACTTGATATATACTTGTTAGATAAAGTGTTCTTGTGGTTAGATAGACTAGTATGTGGCCTTGGAACCTTGAAATTTCATGGAGAACATGTTGTTTGGGTGAAAGTTCTTGGAGCTTAATCCTTGAAAATTTATGTTTTATATGTGGTTTAGTTGAAGATTTAAGTTGGAACTCAAGAACACTTAAAACAGTCATGCTGGACCAGTTTTAGTAAAACTTTCATAACTTGGTATAGACAACTTGGATTCGAGTGATTCTTGTTGTTTTAGAAACTAGATTGATAGGGCTTTCCAACGGTATAAGGCTTGCACTGTGATTCATTGTATATTAATCGCAGAAAGTTTGCAAAGTTGGCTGAAAATTTGATTCTGCGTAAAACAGTTTTGATGATGAGCCAAATTGAGGGCTGATTTTGAAGCGGTTCTAGTTGGAATTTGGATTGATGATCTTCACGAAAGTTGTAGCCCTATAAACGTACTTTAAAACCATGTAATCAGAATTCCTTAGTTCTTAATGGATTGACCCTAGAAATGGCACGAAGTTGGCTGAAAACCAACCCTGTGCAGAGTTGAGTGATGATTCTTGGAGTAGGAATTTTGAATTTGACTGAAATCTTGATTGAATTTGAGTTTAAAGTGAACATGAAAGTTGTAGTACATGTTGAATGGATTGGGTTGTTGAATTTTCTTGCAGGTTTAAAAATTTTGGTTAGTTCGATTTTAAGGGGAAATGCTGCCGAAATTTCGGTAGAATTAAAAGAAGAAAAAAATTAACAAGTGAGATTTTAGGCCTAGAAAATGTTCTATTGAAGGTAGTTGAGTGTAGGAATTTTTAGAAAATGATTTAAGGATAGATGGAATTTTTTCTTGGAATAAGAAACCCTAAACCCTAGAAACCCTAAAACCGAAACCCTAGAAATACTTGGGGTATTTTCTTGAATTTTTCTTACTAAATTTACTAGGATTTTAATTGAGTTTTTATGTTATTATTTCTTTTAAATTTCAGGGTCCGAAAACGCATCACGACCATTTTACGAGATATTTTCTTAGGCTTTCAAGGTGAGTGTCTTTATGTGTGCATGACGCATGAAATGTGATATTTTATTTGATAAATATTATGCGAAAAATTGCAATTACCATGTGAGTACCTGTGCTACTTGAGGAAAGATGTGTACTTTATCACATCTGTTCCGCAATGTGTTACTTGCTTTCATTGACCAATGTGTTACTTGTGTGTGCGTGAGACTACCGTGACTAACTTCACCGTTATTTCACGGATGGTCAACCCGGCTGCACGTGGGAGGACATAAGGTGTTGGGTGTTTTAGGGTTTGATGTTCTTTCCCTTTTCGAGTTGTGAATCCTCAAAGAGGCCAACTCCGGATTGAACCTGTTTGCTTGTTGGCCCTCCAGGGTTGAGAATATCTCCCTGGATGTGGTAGCTTGTACGGAGGTTATAAGGTGATTGGCGGTTAGGGTTTGTGCTTGATAAAACTGATATGTTCTTTGATAAAGACCTGAGCTATTATCTCGGTCCAAATATCGTGACTACATGATCAGTACTTGCTCTTTCTACGGTTAAGCTTGCTTCCGTAGTTGAGCCCTGTATCCTCCTTTGACTACATGTTAAATTAAATTGTTTATATCTTGATTTATTAATTTAATTGTTCGATTATTTCATTTACTAAAAATAATGAGTTCTTGATATGATTGCATGACTTGGACATTCACTGGGCTATTATAGCTCATTCCGTTTTATTTGTTTTCCTTTACTCAGGTTTCCTGAAAAATTAAAGCTGGAACAACTGAGTTTTGATTATTATAGAAGTTTCAGTTATTGTAATAGCCGAACTGTGTTAGGCTATCTTTGTGAAAAATCATGTATATTATGACATGTAAACTTTTGATGTGATTTGTACCTTTATGTTAAATAAAATGAGTATATTTTATTTTATTCCATTTTATTTTAGTTTATTTTATTTTAAGTTAAGTACGCTCGGACGTTTGCGTGAGTGCGTGAATCGAGACCTGGCGAGAGCTAGGCAGGCAGTCCGCTAAGCCCTTTGGTGCGCCTCTGGGTAAGGTGGGGCTGTCACAGGTGGTATCAGAGCCTAGGTTTGAAATCCTATTAGAGTTAAGTGTGAATCTTTGAAAAGTTTAAGTTTGACTCTTGTTAGATCTTAAATTCAAATATTATTTTTATATCAGCTTGTTAAGATTCGAAAGTACGAGCTGGTTAGTAATAAGTGAACTTCTAGTTGTAATTGGGATACATAGAATGTTTTCTTTTGTGATTGGTTTTGGTATCGGTAGATATTGATTCTATTATTTAAGGTGAATTATATTAAGCAAGTGGTGACATTAAGTACTTGAAGTGTTATCGAATGGTCAAATGGTTTGATATACGTTGTAAGTGATTAATTAATTGTGCTTATACAATTGGAAATAGCTAGTGTTTAAATGAAATTTTAAGTTTGAATTTTACTTGTGAATCTTTGGTTACAAATATTTGTAGATTCTTTTGGGTGATTAGTGTGTGCATTGGATAGGATCGTCAGGGCTAGTTGATTCACACTTCGGGGTGGCCAACCTTAGTGTGGGTTGACTTAGCTTTGAGATCCGTGTGCGAGTTACTTATAATTGGTGATTGAGGAATTTCGTAGTTCTTCTGTATGGGTTTAGTGTTACTTTGAGAATTGGAAAGTAGTAATTATCCCCTCTATCGTGTTTCTTAGGCCTAAAAACCTACGTGAATATAACTGGAAATAGTTTAGTTTATTCTCTAAGCTGGATTTTGAGGTGTGATGCTTAAGTATTGTTTATTAATAAGTTTTTCTGGGTTTAGATGTGAGTGATTTATTTTCTTTAAAACATGTAGGTATGTCAGAGAGTGGTCGAAGTGAGGGATCCAGGACTATCCCTACCATACATTAGCACCTGCCAGTCCGAGTACGGCCTACATGTGATTGTTGGAGGACGAACTCTTACCCGACCAAGTCGTATTTTCGCTTGATTGAGGATAGTGAGCGGGTTGACCTGCGAGGGTGAAATCTCTCGAGCTCGTATTCATGAGTTAAGAGAAATAGTGAAAGTTCAAGCTCAAAGGAATCCGAGAACTAGAGGCCGCTGTTCAGGGAGGAACGACAGAGGACCGAGACTTATCGAATGCAATACCTGGATGTCCTCATGGATAGCCACCGATGAAACTTATGAGGCCTGTGGTAGAAAAAGCGAAACAAGCGGAAAAGGCCCAGTCCTCGGCTCGAACGATACAAGCGAAGAAACGGGGAAGCACTAGTGATCCTCACCTCTCAGCTGAAAATGCCTCAGCCCCTAAAGTGGAAGAGGGACTTAGAGGAATGAGAATTGGACAAGGTTCGCGCCCTAAAAGGTTGAGAAGGGTTCCGACGAGAAAAATCTCACAAGAAGGTGAACAAGGAGAGGAGACCCAGAAGAGAACCCGACCTCCAGTTACTCAAGTTGGTTGTGAATATTGCGGGAAAAATAATCATACTATAGACGAGTGCTGGAGAAAGGAATCGAAGATGTTTGTATTGCGGCAGTGCAATTCATCAGATTGATCAATGTCCAATCCTACCTAAAAATAGGTTGAAAATGGCTCAGCTGGAACATAAGAACCTTGATAAAGAAAAAGGAAATGGAAGCAAGTGAAAAGTGTTAGTTTGAGTTTATGCTCTAGATAAGTGTGATGTCTAAGAATATGTACAAGGACCTATGCTAGTTTTGTTATATTTGCATGTATGATATGTTTTAAACATGCACTTTTGAAAATGTGTAAGTTGAACTATCTGTATATGCATGTGACTTTATTTGGCATAAGACTTGATTTCTTTGTTTATTCTTAAATTTGTGCATCTTGCAATATTTCTTGTTACTTGCTACGTAGAAATTGAAATAATTCGTTAAAGTTATCATATAATATTAAGTTACGAGTGAACAAGGTCGTGATAGAGGACATCCCGTTGCCAGACCAGGACAAGGATACTACTTCGAGTGTAAATCCAGTAATAGAGACTGGTAGCTCTTATGGAAATCCCATAGTGGAAAAGATGTAACTCTAGAAAGATTTCTGAAAGTAACCCCCCAAGGTTAATGATGATCCGTGTCCCAAAATCGCCGAAGATGGTTAGAGGATATTGAGAAAATTTATGCTGCTTTGGAATATGTTAATGAAGGATAAGTGACATTCGCCGTGTTTCCGCTGGAAAGTGTTGCCACACTTTGGTGGGATTTGATAAAGGCTAAGTAAAATAGGTATCAGAGTGGCGCAGCGGAAGCATGTAGTGGGCCCAAGTAAACTATGCACAATCAAAGTGTGGGATTATGCAGATTCCTTAAGTGTATCGACAGGGTTCCATGCCAACTGAAACTACCTTCGATGGTGTCTAGGACATACAAAATTTTCCACCTGGTTAGTCTTGAAAAGTACTATGTGATGTGACCTCGAGATACTGTCACAAGTGGTATCAGAGTTGATGTGATCACAACGAATACTTTGACCCGACGAAATTGAGTTTGATGAAATTCTAGCATACGATGAGCAGCTAGATCAAGTCTTGGATCGTAACGTGAAAGAATTGAGAAATAAACGACTTTCCTTGTCAGGGTCCTCTCGAAGCATCATGATTTAGAAAAGCCACTTGGGAAAGACGGAGGAACAAATATGGAAGAACAATTATCCCAAGTTATTCGGAAATCAAGGTAGAATTTCGAGGACGAAATTCTTTTAAGGGGGGGAGGATGTAACACCCTAGAAAATGCACATATAAGAGACATTTTTTTTCGTTATTTAGGATTAAGTGTTAATCCTAGATTTATTAGTTGGAAGATTTCTTGAGTTAATTAGGTTAAGTAGTTAAGATTTTCATTTTAAGCAAGAACACTTAAGTACTACATTTAGAATAATTTTACTTGACCATTTAAATTATATTAGAGTTTAAATTTTGCTTAATTTATTCTACTATTTTCTAGCCTTTGACTACTTGAATTTTAACTCAATTTTACTCAAAAATTTCACTTATTTTCCTACTCTATTTCCTTTTCCCTTAGCTGAAAATTTTCTCTTTCTTTTCTTTTTCTCTTGGCCGAAAATTTCTCTTCTTCTTTTCTTCATGTGGCCGGTTTCTCTCCTCTATTTTTGTTCTATTTTGCTTTAATAATTTATGTCTAATTATTAATTATATTAAGTGGTAAGAGTTATTAATCTTCACCAATTAAATTAATCCAAGTAGCTATTCTTGCATTAAAAGACTAACTATTTACTTTACTCTTGTAAGATTTTAATTGGACCACTATTTTTCCCATCTTTTCTTCTTTTCTTTTCCATTTTTCCTAGACTATTTCTCTCTCTTTTTCTCTTCATTTGGCCGGCCCCTTCATTCTTCTTCTTCCCTCATTTTGCTCTCAACTTCTTGGACTTCCATCTCTCAAGTTAGCACAAATCAACCATAGAAAGTGGACTTCTATCATTTCTAATCAAAGTATTAGGCTTATCTAAGGTATTCACCATGAACTTGTCTTATTAATTTCATGTTTTAATTAGTTTTTATTCAAGTTCAATACCAAGTTTCTTGTTAATAATACTTGAAGAAATTAGTTAGAACTTGATATATACTTGTTAGATAAAGTGTTCTTGTGGTTAGATAGACTAGTATGTGGCCTTGGAACCTTGAAATTTCATGGAGAACATGTTGTTTGGGTGAAAGTTCTTGGAGCTTAATCCTTGAAAATTTATGTTTTATATGTGGTTTAGTTGAAGATTTAAGTTGGAACTCAAGAACACTTAAAACAGTCATGCTGGACCAGTTTTAGTAAAACTTTCATAACTTGGTATAGACAACTTGGATTCGAGTGATTCTTGTTGTTTTAGAAACTAGATTGATAGGGCTTTCCAACGGTATAAGGCTTGCACTGTGATTCATTGTATATTAATCGCAGAAAGTTTGCAAAGTTGGCTGAAAATTTGATTCTGCGTAAAACAGTTTTGATGATGAGCCAAATTGAGGGCTGATTTTGAACCGGTTCTAGTTGGAATTTGGATTGATGATCTTCACGAAAGTTGTAGCCCTATAAACGTACTTTAAAACCATGTAATCAGAATTCCTTAGTTCTTAATGGATTGACCCCAGAAATGGCACGAAGTTGGCTGAAAACCAACCCTGTGCAGAGTTGAGTGATGATTCTTGGAGTAGGGATTTTGTAATTTGAGTGGAATCTTGATTGAATTTGAGTTTAAATTGAACATAGAAGTTGTAGGTACATGTTGAATGGATTGGGTTGTTGAATTTTCTTGCAGGTTTAAAAATTTTGGTTAGTTCCGATTTAAGGGGAAATGCTGCCGAAATTTCGGTAGAATTAAAAGAAGAAAAAATTGATAAGTGAGATTTTAAGACTAGAATATATTCAATTGAGGGAAATTGAAGTGTAGGAATTTTTAGAAATGATCTAGTGATAGATTGACCTCCTTGGAATAAGTAAACCTTAAACCCTAGAAAACCCTAAAACCAAAACCCTAGAAATAAGTGGGGTATTTTCTTGAATTTTTCTTACTAAATTTACTAGGATTTTAATTGAGTTTTTATGTTATTATTTCTTTTAAATTTCAGGGTCCGAAAAACACATCACGACCATTTCACGAGAGATTTTCTTAGGCTTTCAAGGTGAGTGTCCTTATGTGTGCATGATGCATGGAATGTGATATTTTATTTGATAAATATTATGCGAAAAATTTGCAATTACTATGTGAATACCTGTAGCTACTTGAGGAAAGATGTGTACTTTATCACATCTGTTCCGCAACATGTTACTTGCTTTCATTGACCAATGTGTTACTTGTGTGTGCGTGAGACTACCGTGACTAACTTCCATGTTATTTCACGGTTAGTCAACCCGGCTGCACGTGGGAGGACATAAGGTGTTGGGTGTTTTAGGGTTTGATGTTCTTTCCTTTTAAGTTGTGAATCCTCAAAGAGGCCAACTCCGGATTGAACCTGTTTGCTTGTTGGCCCTCCAGGGTTGAGAATATCTCCCTGGATGTGGTAGCTTGTACGGAGGTTATAAGGTGATTGGCGGTTAGGGTTTGTGTTTGATAAAACTGATATGTTCTTTGATAAAGACCTGAGCTATTATCTCGGTCCAAATATCGTGAATACATGGTCAGTGCTTGCTCTTCCTACGGTTAAGCTTGCTTCCGTAGTGGAGCCCTGTATCCTCCTTTGACTACATGTTAAATTAAATTGTTTATATCTTGATTTATTAATTTAATTGTTCGATTATTTCATTTACTAAAAATAATGAGTTTTGGTTATGATTGCATGAATTGGACATTCACTGGGCTATTATAGCTCATTCCATTCCATTTGTTTTCCTTTACTCAGGTTTCCTGAGAAATTTAAAGCTGGATCAACTGAGTTTTGATTGTTATAGACAGTTCAGTTATTGTATTCGCCAGACTGTGTTAGGCGATCTTTGTGAAAAATCATGTATGTTATGAAATGTAAAATTTTGATGTGATTTGTACCTTTATGTTAAATAAAATGAGTGTATTTTATTTTATTCCAATTTTATTTTAGCTTACTTTATTTTAAGTTAAGTACGCTCGGACGTTTGCGTGAGTGCGTGAATCGAGACCTGGCGAGAGCTAGGCAGGCAGTCCGCTAAGCCCTTTGGTGCGCCTCTGGGTAAGGTGGGGCTGTCACAGCAAGTTTACAAGTCATAATATACATGATTTTCACAAAAATAGCCTAACACAGTTCGGCTATTACAATAGTTACAACATCCATAATAATCGAAAACCAGTGGGTCCAGCTTTAATTTTTCAAGTAACCTGAGTAAAGGAAAACAAATAAAATGGAATGAGCTATAATAGCCCAGTGAGTGCTCAAGTCATGGCCAACAAGCAAACAGGTTCAATCCGGAGTTGGCCTCTTTGAGGATTCACAACTCAAAAGGGAAAGAACATCAAGCCCTAAAACACCCAACACCTTATGTCCTCCCACGTGCAGCCGGGTTGACCATCCGTGAAATAACGGTGAAGTTAGTCACGGTAGTCTCACGCACACACAAATAACACATTGGTCAATGGAAGCAAGTAACACATTGCGGAATAGATGTGATAAAGTACACACCTTTCCTCAAGTAGCACAGATATTCACATAGCAATTGAAATTTTCGCATAATATTTATCAAATAAAATATCACATTTCATGCATCATGCACACATAAAGAACACTCACCTGATGCCTAAGAAAAGATTTCACGATAAGGCTGTGACTCACTTCTGGATCCTGAAATTCACGAGAAATAATTGTATAAAAATCCTGACTAAAATCTAAGAAATTTCATAAGGAAATTCAAGAAATACCCCAAGTCTTTCTAGGGTTTAATTTCTAGGGTTTTGGAGCTTAGGGTTTTACCCTAGGGTTTAGGGTTTTCGAAATTAGGGTTTTCCAACTTTCTAGGGTTTTGCTCGGAAAGATTTAATTCACTAATAGCTAATCTACGAAAATTTCTGTACACTTAAATCACTAAATTACAGCTTATAAAGCCTTAAATCATAGCCTAATTATTTTTATTTCCTAGGTTTTACCGAAATTTCGGCAGCATTTCCTCTATAATCGGACCAAACCAAAAATTTTCCCTGCAAAGAAAACAACCAAACCAGCCCAATCTCACATAGTTCTACCAAATTTCACATCAAACTCACTTCAATTTCACTCCAATTCATCACAAAAACACATAAACTACTCCAAGTTCTTTAACCCTATCAAGCCTAAATCATGCTATTTCAAGTTTACCAACTAGGGATATTCAATAGAACATAACTTCCAATTGATATGTCGTATGAGAAAAGTGATTATATGGATAGAAACTATATTCTAAGGGCTAAAACTTTCATGAAGAGCATTATGTCAAATTCTAACAAAAATCATTCCAAAATTGGTCCACAACCTAGTGTTTCATCAACCCAAATCTGCACAGGGTTGGTTTTCGGCCAAGTTCATGCTATTTCTGGGGTCAATCTACCAAGAGACAGAGAATTGTGGTTACATGGTTTGAAAGTACGTTTATAAGGCTACAACTTTCGTGAAGATCATCACTTAAAATTCCAACTAGAACAGGTTCAAAATCAGCCCCCAAGTTGGCTCTTCATCAAAACTGTTTACGCAGAACCGAATTTTCAGCCAACTTTGCAAGCTTTCTGCGGTTAATACACAATGAACCACCATGCAAGCTTTATACCGTTTGAAAGCCCTATGAATCTAGTTTCTAAAACAACAAGAATCATTCGAATCCAAGCTATCTACATCAAGTTATGAAAGTTTTACTAAAACTGGTCCAGCATGACTGTTTTAAGTGTTCTTGAGTTCCAACTTAAATCTTCAACTAAACCACATATAAAACATAAATTTTCAAGGATTAAGCTCCAAGAACTTTCACCCAAACAACATGTTCTCCATGAAATTTCAAGGTTCCAAGGCCACATACTAGTCTATTTAACCATAATAACACTTTATCTAACAAGTATATATCAAGTTCTAACTAATTTCTTCAAGTAGTATTAACAAGAAACTTGGATTTAAACTTGCATAAAAACTAATTAAAACATGAAATTAATAAGATAAGTTCATGGTAAATACCTTAGATATGCTTAGAACTTTGCTTAGAAAAGGTAGAAGCCCACTTCCTATGGTGGATTTCTTCCAACTTGAGAGATGAAAGTTCAAGGAGTTGAGAGCAAAAAAAATGAGGGAAGAGGGAGAAAGGTGATGGCCGGCCAAGGGAAGAGAAAAAGAGAAAGAAATAGGCTAGAAAAATAGAAAAGAAACAAAGAAAAAGGTAGGTAAAATGACAACCAATTAAAGTATAACAAGAGTAAAATTTAGGTTTAGTCTTTTAATGCATTAGTAGCTAACTTGGTTTAATTTGATTGGTTGAAATTATTAACTCTTATCACTTAATATAAACAATAATAAGACACAAATTATTAAACCAAAAATAGAGTAAAAATGGGAAAAGAAAATCCGGCCATAAAGAAGAAAGAAAAAGAAAAGAATTTTCGGCCAAGAGAAAAGGAAAAGAAAGAGAAAAATTTCAGCCAAGGGAAAAGAAAATAAAGCAAGAAAATAAGTAAAATTTTTGAGTAAAATTGAGCTAAAATTCAAGTAGTCAAAAGGCTAGAAAATAGTAGAATAAATTAAGCAAAATTTAAACTCTAATATAAATTAAATGGTCAAGTAAAATTATTCTAAATGTAGTACTTAAGCGTTCTTGCTTAAAATGAAAATCTTAACTAATTAACCTAATTAACTCAAGAAATCTTCCAACTACTAAATCTAGAATTAACACTTAACCCTAAATAAGGAAAAAAAATGTCTTTTGTAAGGGCATTTTCCAGGGTGTTACATATTTGGCAGATTCAAGCATGACAAAAGGAACAAACATGCTAGGGATATGACTTCAACTCATTCACCAGGGGAGTTTATTGTTTTACATCCTAATTGTTCTGACTTTCGTGCAGAGTGTATTGTATAGGTTATTTAGGAGGATAAAATAAGTTGTGTCATATGTTTGTGAGTTGTTGTTAGTAACTTTGATTTTGTTTAATTCTCTTACTTGTTGAAATTACTTTATGTGTATCGACAAATGTTTTCTCTGGGCAATAAGAAATTATTATTATGTGGTTTGGAGTTTTGTTCTTATAGAAAGTATATTTTGTAAAGTGGTTAGAACTATGTCTAAATTTTGTATGTTTGATGAAAATTTCTCTTCTTTGCTTAATTTCGCATGTTAAATGCTGATTGTGGTCAATTAGCGCACTCATGTGATTTAACGTCTATTATAAGGGGTTTTTATGCTTAAAAAAAAAGAAAAAAAGAAAAAGAAGAAGAAGAAGAAAACAGAGGCAAAGAAAGAAAAAGAAAAAAAAAAGAGAATAACGTGGCTTTTTTCTACTCCAATAGTTCTTATGCTTAGTAACCGGGAGTCTTCATCTACAAATGTTGACTTTCGCGTCAAACGGCATTTGAATTATGAATAATGCATTGCAAATTTGTGCAAGTAAATTGTTGAGTAACCAGGGATCTTCATCCAACCAATGTCGATTCTTGCGTAAAAAGACAATTTTACTTCTCAAATACGTTTTGGCTACTTGTTTAAAGATTGAGATGTTGACTAACCGGGAACCTTCATAACCAATGTCGGTTTTCGCGTCAAAAGGCACTCTTGTATCTTGAGTGATTAGTTCATTAAAAGAAATTTCCCTCATGTGAAGATGAAATTGATCATAGACATGTGTTGCGATTTGATTGATCATATGATTCATTTGCTTGTGAAATTCAGTAAAATGAAGAAATTAAGTTGAGCTAACTTAATTGTGATATAATTCCTTCTCCTTTACTTGATATTATGAGTATTAAAGACAAGACAATAAACTGCATAATGATTATTTACTCGACCTTGAGGAACTACATTTTAGAATGTACATGTGTGATTTCAATGCTTGAATCATTAGTTGATCTCGCATTTTCCAAATCATTTGAGGTCAAACAACGATTCAAGTGTGGGGGAATTGACAAATGTCAAAATCATACTTCTAAGTTGTTCCTATTAGTGTAAATTCGACTCATTTTGTATACTTTTCATTCGAATTTAGAATTTTAAGACTAAAATAATTTGAGCAGATTGACGCACAAGCTTTTAAAATTTTTGCAGGTTAAGGATATTCGAACAGACTGGATCAGTTGGAGCAGGCCTTTCTCATTAAAAATAAAAAATAAAAAAAAGAAAAGAGAGTGAAGAAAAAAGGAGAAACATCATTGTGTTCTAGCAAAATTAGATGGTTGGAAATCTCCTTGGAACATTAATTCAGATGGGAAAAGGAGGCCTTTTCATTTGATTTAGTAAAGTTTCTATAAAAAAAAAATTTGTTGCAAAAGAGACGGATCAAAGCCAGACCATCTTTTTTTTTTTAAAAAAAAAAACTTTTCTTCTCTAGTTTACCCTTGGAGCCTCCAGAATATGTGATTTTCATTTGACAGCCCACTTGAAGGTCACACCCCTTTCTACACTAGAACAGTTTTGTGATATTTAATCCCACACTAGGACAAATTTTATTTCGACTTGCGTTTCAAAAAAAAAAAGAAAAAGAAAAAAGAAAAAGAGACAGAAAAAGAGGGAACCCCAAAGAAAGAAATAAATTGGGGCAAATTTTCTTTTTAGAAAAGAAAAAGGAAAAGAAAAATCCCAAAAGTCAATGGCAAAATTGGGATATAAAAAAGATTTTTTTTGGAAAAAAAAAGTGAAATTGTCAAAACTGGGGCAATTTACTTTGCAAATGCGAACTCAAGACAATCAACCCTCTCACAAATTCTGCTTTCCAACCTTAATCTTTTTAGACACCTTAACTCGACCCCATTTAAAAACCCCAGAATGTCACCGGCTTCTATCTATCTTTTGTGATGATTTTGAAAGAAAATTTGCAAATCAAAGGGGCATATGATGTTAATATATCAATCCCAAGTTCACCAAGGGAAGATTGTCTTACTGATGCCAAATGTTTTTCAAATATTAGTCTGATTTAATGAAAAGGAAAATGACCATTCAAAACTTGAATGATTGTTGCTCTATGTCTCCTTTGCAAAGGTAAAAACCCGAAAGGGCGCCTAAAAAAAAAAAAAAGAGAAAAAGTGGGGGAAACCGCAATGAAAACCCAAACGGGCGCTGTGATTGGAAATTGCAGTTAAAAGCTTACAAGTGAAAAGTCAAAATTTAAGACGAATGACATCCAAGGGATCAAAAGTTGAAGCATACAGAACAAGCAGAAGAATTTTTAGAATGGCATGGTCTAAATTGTGAATCAAATTCCATGCAATCTAGAAGCTAGATGAATGGACAAGTGAGGAGCTATAGCAGCGATTCAGGGAAGCAATCTCATGTTTATATGAACTGATAAAGTCAAGGGACTGCACAGTGGTAGCATTATTTTGATCAATAGGCGTTTTCTTCTTACAGGAAATTTGGCTAATCAAGAGAAAGATGACATAAATTTTTCCCTCTACTTTTTATCATGTGGAAATTCATTTTACTGCTTAATTTTTTTTCTAGTTTTGTCGCAATAGAGTTCTATCGAGAAATAAAAAAAAAATCTTTTGCTTTCTTCGTTAAAAGAAAAAAAAAACATTTTGCTTTTTCTTCCACAAAAAAAAAAAAAAATCCTCTGCTTTCTTTTTTCAAAAAGAAAAAAAACCTTTTGTTTTCTTCTTTCAAAAAAAAAAAAAAGATGAAAAAATCCTTTTCCTATCTTCTTTAAAAAAAAAAAAACCTTTTGTTTTCTTCTTTCAAAAATAAAAAAATAAAAAAAAAAGAAAGGAAAGAAAAAGAAAAGAGGTCATTTCAAATTGATTCAAGAGTTGAAACTGGGGCAAATTTTTTGAGAAAAATTTGATTTCACATTGATTTTGATGCTTTATATTTGAACACACTGTGAAAATGACTGACTTCAAATTTACACTGGGGCAAAATTTTTTGAAAAATTTTGGCTTCATATTAATTTTGACATCTCATGTTTGAACCCATCTTAGGAAGGATCGACTTCAAATTTACACTGGGGCAAATTTTAAGGATGGATTTCAAATTGATTTCACTTGATTTATATTAGGGCAAATTTTTGGTATAAAATTTTATTTATTTATTTATTTCAAATAGATTTTGCAAAAAAAAAAAAAAAAAAAAAGGGGAGATCTTAAGGGAGAGATTTCAAATTGATTCAGGATTTAATACTGGGGCAAATTTTGAAAAAAAAAAATTCAAATCATTTGTTGGTTGATTGTTAAAAATAAAAAATAAAAAATAAAAAAATCTTTTTCACGTATTTGTCCAGCAAACTGGACGTTTCACATTAACCTCTAGACCGTTTGTAACATGTTTATCACGTACTTGTCTAGCAAATTAGAGTTTCACATTGCTTCGTGGGCTGTTTTTCGACATTAAAAAAAAAAAATCTTCTTTATGCATGTAAAGCAAACTGGACCTTCACGTTTAAATTTCTTGTACTCACCCCAGCAAACTGGGTGCATGTCCAGCAAACTGGACCTTCACGTTTAAATTTCTCGTACTCACCCCAGCAAATTGGGTGCATGTCCAGCAAACTGGACCTTCACGTTTAATTTTCTCGTACTCACCCCAGCAAACTGGGTGCATGTCCAGCAAACTGGACCTTCACGTTTAATTTTATTGTACTCACCCCAGCAAACTGGGTGCATGTCCAGCAAACTAGACCTTTCACGTTTATTTTCCAAGTTTGGCAAACCAAACTTTGTATTGCAACTCACCCCAGCAAACTGGGTACATGTCCAGCAAACTGGACCTTCATATTTAATTTCTTTGCACTTCATCAATCCTAGCAAACTAGGCCACACACTTCTCCAGCAAACTGGACGTTTCATATTTTGTTTTAATTTGATTTTTCAAGTCGGGCAGCCCAAAATTTTACTTTCACCATTCGAACTACGTTTTGACCTGATTCCATTGTGTGGGATACGTAGGCGGCTCTTGGAGAGTTCAGTCATTTTCTCACTCTTTCATTTGTTTACATTCTTACATATTGTATGTTTAGATATTTATCTTTGCTTTTGTGTTTAGATGAGTCAAAATTCGGTGTTGTCTACGTCTTTGTCTGAAATCTCTGCGAGATTCCCGACAAAGAGGGGCAAGCTGTAGACACCAAATTTTGACACACTTTTTGTAAAAATATGTGTGTTACTTTATTTTAGGGAGTATTTTTCATTTTTTGGGAGTCGAATACAATTTTCGCATATTATATCTAATTCGTCGTATTAGGGATAAAATGGTAATTTCATCAGGTAAATATTAGCTTATTTTATTTTATTTTTTCTAAATACATAATTTTACTATTTTTATCATTATTTATGATTTTAATGATTTTCCGGAGTCATTTATTATTTATTTAAAATTTTAGTATTTTTTAATTCAACGGCACGTTTTCCAATGCGCTATTTTATGAGAATTTTCAAGTGAAAAATTTTACATATGCATTTTGAATACTCATAAATTTTTTGTAAAAATCTCATAATTTTTATAGGTCGTTTAGTATTTATTTAATTTTTGTCTTTTTGGGCACGTTTCCCAAGAATGCATTAATCTTAAAAAAAAATATTTAGTATATGTGTTTTATGTGATAATATATTTTATGTAAAATTTTTCGTGATTTTTAAGAGTCATTTAGTATTTTTGTGATCTTCATAATTTTTGTTATACTACGTCATATTTTCCAATGCACCTTTATTTAAGAATTTTGTGTGTGAAATATTTTATATGCGCATTTAATATTTGTAGATTTTATGTAAAAATTTTTTTTGCTGAATTTTAGTTTTAATTTTAGTCTTATTATTTTTACCTTTTATTTTTTATTCTAAAAAGTCCATGGGATTTTTATTTCTATTCCAATTTTCTTCATTTTCTTACATTTTTTTTTCTTTTTCTCTTTTTCTTCTTCTTTACAAAAAAAAAAAAAGAGAATGAAATAGTAGCAGCAACACTGCTGCTGTTGCTTCTGCAAATGCAGCCCAACGCCATCATTTTTCTTTTCCAGCCATCCCCAATCACCAACTCCACCTTCTCCTCAGCAGATTTTGAGAGATTTGAAGGGATTTTGTTCATTTTTCTTTCTCACTTCTTCATCATCATTCTTCCTGCAGTCTTCCTCAATCCCTTGGCCTCCACCACACTCACTTTTGCCCTCACTCTCGGCCCTCTCTGTTCTCTCCTTTTCCCCACACACTGCACTCCCAATTCCTTCACCTGCAAAAGCACATTATTCACCTGCACTCTCACTCTCTCGGTTCTCTCACAACATACATCTCACAGACAGACACACATTACACTCATGATCCTCAACTCTCCCTCTCTACACCATCTTCACCTCACTGCGCTTCAGACACAAAAACTTCTTCTTCACACACAGCACACAGTTTACAGACACAGACACATTATACAAACAAACAACACACAGCTCACACACCAGACGCCTCACTTCCACCTCCCCTGCACCTTCACCACACAGGTACTGTGACACCCTAGAAATTCATATGAAACTATTTTATTCATGTATGTTTATATGTAGCTCAAAATAATAATGATAATGGTAGAAAAAAAAACCCTAAAACGTACTTAAAAGAAAAATTCTTTCATTTGAAATCTAGCATTAACTCTTGATTTATTAGTTGGAGGATTTCTTAAGTTAATTAGGTTAATTAACTAAGTTTCTTTCCTCATTGAGTAGAAAACCTAAGAATTAAACTTGGATTAAATTCATTAGATCATTAGTTTTTCATAGTGTTTCATTTTAACTAGTTTATATTACTATTTCTAGTTTTTTTTACTACTTAAACTTTAGCTCATTTTTCTCAAAAATTTCACTTATTCACTTGTTTTATTTTCTCTTCTTGGCAGAATTTTTATTTCTCTCTTTTCTTCTTCCTTGGCCGAAAAATTCTTCTTTCTTTTCTTTTTTTTTCCTTTGGCCGAATTTTTCTCTCCTTTCTCTCCCTCATGGCCGGATGTCCCTTCTCTTTATTTCTTCTCTTTTTGCTTTAATATTTATGTCATAATATTATTAATTACTAGGTGGAAGAGATCTTTCTTGTGTCACCAATTAAATTAAAACAAGTTTACCACTAATGCCTACAAAGCCTAAAGCCTAACTTGCTTCTTGTAATATTTTTATTGGTTAATCTTTCTCCTAACTTTTCCATTATTTCTTCTCTATTTTCCTAGACTATTTCCTTCTTTTTTCATTTTACTTGGCCGGCCTTGCTCTCTCTCCTTTTCTCTCATATTTCTCTCAACTTCTTGGAGCATTTCCTTCAAACTTTGGGCAAATTTCACCATAGGAAGTGGGTTTCCCTACCTTCTAAGCAAAGTTCTAGGCTTGTTTAAGGTATGTACTACAGGCTTTAACTGTTAATTTCAAGTTTAATTAGTATTTTGCACTAGTTTAATCTTGAGTTCTTATGATTTTTTTAACTTGAAGATTCATGCTTAAAGTGAAGTATGACTTGTTAGAAATAATGTTTTCTTAGGTAGATTGGGTAGTAGATAGCATATAAACCTTGAAATTTCATGAGCTACATGTTGAATGGTTGAAGGTTCTTGAAGCTAAATCCTTGAATTTTGGTGGAAATTTGATTGAATTTGAGCTTGGATTGAACTTGGAAGTTGTAGAACTTATTGAATTGTGGATTTGACGATTGAAATCTTGGTGACAAACCAAGTTGGAAGGGCCGAATTTAATGGCGGAAATAATGCCAAAATTTTGTTAGAAAACCCTAAAATAAAAACCCTAGAATGTAAGCCCTAGAATGTAAACCCTAAATGTGACAGCCCCACCTTACCCAGAGGCGCACCAAAGGGCTTAGCGGGCTGCCTGCCTGACTCTCGCCAGGACTCGAGTCAAGCACGCATTAAAATTCGTAAGTGATGGTAACTCAGTAGAAAACTCGTAGATACCAACTGTGACAGTATCTCAGGGTCACATAAAATTCAAAACTTCAAAGTAAAAGTACTGGTTTCACAGTTTACATCATATACGTTCATTAATACAATAATATCTCTAGCAGTTTTCTATAAAATCCTACCAGAATCTACCCTTGAATCCTCACCACCGGCTTTAGGGATAGGAGCCTGTTTAAGGAAAACAAATAAAATAGGGTGAGCTATAATAGCCCAGTGAGGTTCCCACACATACAGACACGGAGGCAAATCAAGAGAGAATAAATAAGTAATTAACATGTGTCACAAAATCACATAGGAAATAATTAAGTAAATAATTATTTAAACAAGGGAGGATACGTTTCGACCATGAGAGCAAATACTGATCATGTAACCATGATGTTGAACCGAGATAGTATTTTGGGTCTGGATCACAGGTTCTACCTGCATTATCGAGCAAGAGCCCTGACCACCATTCACCTTATATCCTCCGAAAACCGCCACATCCAGGGTGAGATCTCAACCCTAGAGGGCAAACAAGCAAGCAAGAAAGTTCAATCCGGAGTTGGCCTCTTTGAGGATTCACAACTCAAGGAAAGAACGCCATGCCCTAAAACACCCAGCACCTTATATCCTCCTTTGTACAACCGGCCTGACTAACCGTGGTACAACCACGAAAGTCTAGCCAACAAGTTTAATTTAATCGAAAATTCACAAACAATTATATTCACATCAGATAGAAATTGTGCATGTAACAAACCATGGGATAAATGTGATAAAGTACACATTTTCCCTTCATATAATATATTGTGACAATTCATGAATATCAAGTACACATAGAATTAACATTCAAACATGTATCAGGCATACACAAGGAAACACTCACAGACACAAGTAAAGGAACACTCACCTGGATCGCTTAGGAAAATATTTCGTAATGTGGTGAAGGTTCACTTTCGGATCCTGGAATTTACAAGAAATAATCTAGTGAAAACCCTAAGTAAATTAGCAAGAAAATTCAAGAAATAACCCAATTATTTCTAGGGTTTCATTTCTAGGGTTTTAGAGTCTAGGGTTTTACCCTAAGCTTTAGGATTTTAGATTTAGGGTTTTCTTGTCCTAAGAAAATTTCACTTCATTACTAGGTCATTGTCCAAAATTTCTGCACACTAAACTTTCTAAATTTAACATATTCTAGGTTAGAGATTTCCTCTACCATTTTTCTTTCTTTATTTCTACCGAAATTTCGGCAGTATCTCCCCTTAAATCGGACTAAACCAAAATTTTCCCTGCAAGAAAAACAGCCATCCAAGCCAAATTCAACAAGTTCTACAACTTCTATGTTCAATTCAAGCTCAATCCCATTCTCATTTGTTAACTCATGTTTTCAAGTTTACCAACTAGGGGTATTCAACCAAACATAACTTCTAATTGATATGTCGTATGAGAAAAGTGATTATATGGATAGAAACTATATTCTAAGGGATAAAACTTTCATGAAGAGCATCATGTCAAATTCCAACAAAAATCATTCCAAAATTGGTCCACAACCTAGTGTTTCATTAACCCAAATCTGCACAGGGTTGGTTTTTGGCCAAGTTCATGCCATTGCTGGGATCAATCCATCAAGAACCAGGGAATTGTGATTACATGGTTTGAAAGTACGTTTCTAGGACTACAATTTGCATGAGATCATCACTTAAAATTCCAACTAGAACAGGTTCAAAATCAGCCCCCAAGTTGGCTCCTTCTCAAAACTGTTTACGCAGAACCGAAATTTCAGCCCACTTTGCAGACTTTCTGCGATTAATACACAACGAACCACAGTGCAAGATTTACACCGTTTGAAAGCCCTATCAATCTAGTTTCTAAAACAACAAGAATCATTCGAATCCAAGTTATCTACACCAAGTTATGAAAGTTTTACTAAAACTGGTCCAGCATGACTGTTCAAGTATTTTTCAATTCAAGCTTAAATCTTCAAGTACTACTATCAAATTCTTAGTATAAAACTTGAAAAAAACTAAATAAAACTTGAACAAAAACTAAACAAAACTTGAAATTAATAGCAAAAGTTCATAGTACATACCTTAAACAAGCTTAGAACTATGCTTAGGAAGAAGAAAAGCTCACTTTCTATGGTTGAAAAATGAGTAAATGGAAGTACAAGCTTCAAGAAAATTGAAAGAAAATGGAGAGAAAATGGAGAAGAAAGCAGCCGTCCAGCAAGAAGAAAAAGAAGAGAAAAATTGGTTAAGTAGGAAGAAAAGAAATGGAAAAGAATTGGAAAAAAATTTGACCAATCAAAGCAAGACAAAACCAAAAGTAAAGCTTGATTTTTCTTGCAACTAAATCTCCACTTGGCCAAGTATAATTAGAAGAGATTTTTCTCATTTATCTTACCCTTAATCTTGCAAGACTTATAAGGTACAACTCCTAAAGGAAATGGTACAATATGCTAGTAAAATAGAAAATCAATTCCTTATTTCTTCTCACTAATTTCGGCCCTCTTTTTTTTTTTTTTTTTTCTTTCTACCAATAAGCATAATATGAATTATATGAATTTTCTAGGTCGTCACACTAAACCCTAAACCCTAAACCCTAAAACAAAAACCTTAGAAAAAAAAAAGGGGAATATTTCTTGATTTTTTTTACTAAGCTAATTAGAGTTTAAATCTAGTTTTCATTAGATTTTTTTTTTATTTCAGGACCTGAAAGTGAGACCCGACCTTTTTACAAAATATTCTCGTAGGCATTTCAGGTGAGTGTCTTTGTGTGTGCATGATGCATGTAACGTGATATTTCATTTGTAAATATTATGCTTTGATTGCAAATATTATGAGATAAAATGTGCTACTTGAGGAAAGATGTGTACTTTATCGCATCTATTCCACAATGTGCTACTTGTTTTCATGATTAAAGGTGTTACTTGTGTTTGAGACTTCCGTGACTAATTTCACCGTTACTTCACGGATAGTCAACTTGAACGGGCGTGGGAGGATATAAGGTGCTGGGTGTTTTAGGGCGTGATGTTCATTCCCTCATGAGTTGTTAATCCTCTAAGAGGCCAACTCCGGGTTGAACTTTCTTGTGTGTTGGCCCTCCAAGGTCGAGGTTACTCCCTGGATGTGGTAGCATGTTAGGAGGTTATAAGGTGTGGTGGTTAGGGTCTTGCTTGATAATACCGGTATGACTTTGGCACGGACCTGAGCTATTATCTCGGTCCCAATGCCTTGTTTATATAATCGGTACTTGTTTCTCCTGCGGTCGAGCTTGCTCCCGGGGTTGAACCCTGTATCCGCCATTGACTAATTGTTTAATTATTTGTTCATGTGCTGATTAAATATCTTGTTAGATTATTTTATTTTTCTGAAATAGTAGATTTTTGGCCTGCCTGCATGATTTGGACACTCACTGGGCTATTATAGCTCATTCCTTCATTTGTTTTCTTTACTCAGGTATTTCTCACTCTTAAAGCTGGGAATGGCGAATTTAGTTATAGTAGACTTTTGTTTTGTATTTTGGTCAACCTAGTTGATTGGTTACTATTGTAAATAATATGTATATTTTGGACATGGAAACTTGTAGTACATGGTCTGTACATTTTAGTGACTTTTGTATCTTAAGTTGAACTATGTGAATGTAATCCATTTTGGGTTAACTATACGTGTATGTGCTGAATGCGTGTTTGAGTGAGTCCTGGCGAGAGCTAGGCAGGCAGTCCGCTAAGCCCTTTGGTGCTCCTCTGGGTAAGGTGGGACTGTCACAGTTGGTATCAGAGCTTAGGCTTGAATCCTGTCTTTAGTGCTAGTCTTGTTTGGGGTGTCGGGTAGGAAAATTTGGGTTGAGTCGATGACGCTTGGGCCTGATCAACCTGAGTGTGAGAGATA
>JAMWEH010001958.1:0-24893 GCA_024721245.1 Mitragyna speciosa | reverse complement strand
ATCAGAAGACTGTCAAAACTTTGAGCTCCAAAACACCCGCCCCGGCAGGCGCTTGCTTCTGATTACGTGTTGTCTTCCAGGAACTTCAATCAATCAATATTGTTTCTTGCTTAAAATTGACTGAGGCTTAGAATTAGATCAGCATATATACTTCAGAGGAAGTGTCAAATTACTGCTGGTTATAGAGTTTTATATTCCTGCACCTTGTAATATGCATACATGACGGATTTAGGCATAGATAAATATACGTCAAGAGCGTCAAGAGCATGGTGTTTATAAATATCTCAAGTACTGTAGCACAATAAAGCTAGAGTGATTTTTTTTTTTTCCTTTTTCCGGAAAAGAAAATCTTCAAGGAAAGTCAAGCAATTTGCAGATGAGGACATAAGAGCCAAAACACAACTTCCGGTGATTGAGAAGGAATAAAACACGTTCAAGAAAATAAAAACTATACATGCAAGTAAAGCCCAAGGGGCTAATTCGGTAGTTGTTCTTTTCTTCTCAGTCACAAAATTGTGTATGAAATTCTAAACCCATAAAATGAATAAAGACCTGATTATTTATGTTTTTGGTTAAATATTTGTTCAACAAGCATAAGTTTATTGACCTAAAAATTCACCGTAGTTTTCATCGTTCAAAAGGGTCATCAAACAGAAGTTCTAGCCCCCTTTAAAAACAAATTGATTTCGTTTTTAGCCCCCTTTAAAAACAAAAGAACAACAAGAAGGCCTTAACTTCTAAACGTTGAATAAGAGAAATAAGGATGGAAAATTAACCATAGCTTATTCATTGATGTTTCTAATTCCAAGCCATTCACGTTTGCCTACCTTTTCATGTAAACAAAATAAGGCAGTTTAGACTCTTGATCAAAAGCATGTTTCCATGATAGCAATATGTTGGCACAAAAGGTGATTAAGAATGGCTCTAGATTATTGGCAACAAAAGTACATTCAAACGTTTTACATGTACCTATGTCACAATTTACAACCAGTTAATAACCATGTGTCGACAAATCTATCAACCTAGTCTCATACAGTCTCAGCTTGAAGAGAAAGCCGCCCAGTCTTCTACCTTAAGTATTCTATACATGTACAAAAGGGTTAGGCCACAATAACTTGAATTACCGTAATCCTCAATTCTGCTCTTTATAAGGAGTCCATATCAATTTACTAACATCAACATCTAGACCACCGCGACCTGCAGCTTTCAGATGACGATCCAAGACCTTGGGATCTGCACAGATGACATGCTGCCCCTTTCTGTATTGGATCAACTCTAATGTTTGAAGTGTAGTCAATATATCCTCAGCCTTGATGGCTGTCATGTCACTGAGCTCCTGCCAGATTAGAAAAAAAACACGTCAAAGTTACTAACAAATCGTACTAGTGGAAGTGGAGAAGCAAATTTAACATGTACACACTATAATCTCAAACTCATGGGCACTTCTCCGACTTGAACATCAATCATACCAAATTTAACCAAAATAACTTGATATTTTTTCCCCAAAAGATAAAAGACACAAAAAAGTTTTTTAAGACAACCATTCAGCTTAAATATGAAGGGCAAGTTATCTTCACATCAGAAGGTCTTGGCATACTGTAGACTCCTGTTGACAAGAAAAAAAATTGATCTCAGGGGAATTGTTACTAACACAACTGATATAAAGCAACACCAGTGGGTTTCATTTGAAATCCCCTTGCATTTCTAGTGCTATCATTAAATTTTATTTACACTGAAATCACATGCTAGTATTAACGGTTAATGCCGGAAAGTACTGAATAACTGTCTGGCATTCAATCTCTCAAGTTTTAACCTGAAGGCAACTCCATCTCAGATTTTGTGCTTGTCTAAAGAATGACGATTTGGCATTGACTTCTCACTTCCATACAAGTAAAAAATAGGCCCCAGTTTAAACAATTTTAGCATTGACTTCTCACTTCCACACAAGTCATAAGTAGACCCCAATTTAAACAATCCAGCATTCAGAAGTCAGACCTTGATAGAAATGTTGCCCTTGTGCTTCTTCAAAATGTCTAGAAGAACACGAGTCCAGTATCCTCGATAGCTCAAAAGTCCTAGGTCGGACAGAGGTCTTTCTGGTGTACCAACCTTGCCCTCTTTTTTTGAAAGTTCATATGCTGCATTGCATTTAGAGAGAGATTAGCATAACTAGCTTATGGAAGTTAGCTTATGAGAATCAGATGCTGATACATATCTAGGATGAGGAGCAATAAATATGACAAAGAAAGGAAAAAAAAAAACTAAGGCGACATGCTTTATACATGTATAGCAAAGAACAGATCATACTAGAAAAGATTCAGTTTTTCTTTTATTAGAATCCACAGGTTAAAATTCCTTAACAAGAAAATTGCAATTTACTACTGCATCAAGAAGAAACGCAACACAGTCGAACACAGCAGACAAATTGCTGAAAACAATAAATGATTGTATATAATTGACGTTAGCAAGCATATCATAAAAGGAAATTGGCCACAATTAGGAGAGATGATTTTTTACTACCTACAGTATTTATGATACAGCCACTAACAGGATCAAATCAAGAAACAGTAAATATGATTTCCAAAATTGGAACTGGAAACAGATAATATCAAAACCAAACAATAAAACAAACACGAAAGATGCTAAATACCAATATATACTGCATGAGCTTCAAAATATTTTCTCCTCTTCAAACACACACATCTTTAAACAAGATACACGGAGAGAAGAAAAGCAAGATATGAGAGACTTACAAAAAGCAATTAGGAATTTCCCATAGCCTTTCCTCTGATAAGGAGGAAGAGTCAGGATGCAGGCCAAATTGTAGGACTCCTCGGAATGCTTTTCCTGCATCATCAGGCAAATGAAAGTAAGAAACATTTTCTTTTTTGTATATACTTCGGAAAGTATCAACCTTCATGAAACATCAGAACTACCATGCATTTGTGTTTTCTTGACAATTCAAGCTTAAATTACTAGCATACTTGATGCAAATGAAAAGTATAACAGGAAAATAATGGAGAAGAGAACTGTCAACAACAGAGAAATGGTATGATTAGAAGAAAAGACTATATATTGGTTTAATAAATTATGTCTGCCTAGTTAACATAGGTAAACAAAGCTCATAGTGTAGTAGCCAAAATCAAACACCTCACCGAAGATAATCAATAATAACAATTAATGGGAAGACACCCAAGAATATAATCCCCATTTAAGTCATAAGTTACTACAACAAATAATAAATTCAGAAAAGATAACTGCATCTTTCAGTTTTCAATCATTACAGACAGTGTAAAAGAAGTTTAAATTGCTTTTTCCACACATAAACAAAAAGCACAAGACAAGACACCTAAAAGTAACAAAAGTCATAGATCAGTACTTGATCCCAAGACACTACTTCTCAAAAAGAGCAGAAATTCAAATTTATCACTTTAAAAGCGCATAGATAAAGCTGACATTGTAATGTGCATGAGTTACAGAACATCATCAGCAAACTAAATTCATGAATAATTAGCATCCATTGGTGGTCAGTGTTAAATTGAGATAGCAAAAACCAAATTTTGCTCCTTAACAGCACCATGTTCAAAACTAAGGCCAGTGAGCATGGTCCTAGTCAACCCCCAAAATCCCACTGGCCAGAGTTGCACTAACTCCCAAAAAAAACCTAAAGTGAATCATGTAAATAGCAGAACCAATAACGTATTCAAGAGAACAATTCAGTTAATCTGGCAGGACCGCCGAAAGATAAATTAAATAATAGAAAATAAAACACCTAAAGATAAAGAATTACCTTTGAAAAATAGCCAACCATGTGGCAACCGCGATCATCACATTCACACAGCACGTAGAACAGAAACAAATCCACATCGTAGTAAAGGGTCTTATGATCAAGAAACAGTTTAGCGAGGTAGCACAAATTCTGTCCATATACTTTATTCTTTTTCCCATCAACCTGTTTCAAAATGTTCCGAACTTGAAACTTAATTGCAAAAAATGCTGTACATGAAAGCCCATACATCAAAATGTTTAGAGAAGTAACACCTAAACATCATTAAGAATACACTGAAGATCACAATTGAAAAAAGGAAACAAAAGAGTATATCCTCATCTCAATATGTCCAAAAGCCACATAAAGTACTTCACACTCCTTCCTCCAACCCTTTCTCAAATAGTTTGGTAAAGATTGATGACTAGTTGAGCTTAAGAAATCATGTGAGGCAAAACAAGAGAATAAAGAAATGAAAATGTACCTCAAACATGGACAAGGTACCAGATCGATAAATCTCATCACCAGGTGGATGCTTGAGATCACATTTCCTCTACACATAAAATCAAAAATCATAAAATGCTCCCACAGTCATGTTCACGATACATTCCACTAGAGCTTAAAACCTTTACGGAATTGCAGTAAGCTGTAATTAGGCAGGAAGCAATATATAAATTGTGTAAGATGACATTATACATAATTCGCGTAATACATGAGACGTTGAAAATGAGTATTCAAAACTCCCAGCAAATAAAAACATACACAATTCTCGAGATTCACACCTTCAGTATCAAGTTGCAATGTTGTAATCATGATACCCTCAAGTCCAACTACAACACCTCCCTGAAAAATGCCAAATCCTAAGGACAAAAAGGTGTGGATACATTGGTTAACGGGTTAAGAATGCGAAAAAGATCTCAATTTGTGCTATGACAGATTTATGTAACCATGCTTCACTTCAAAGGTCAAAGGACACGTCCAGTGCACTTGAATTCTGACTCTTGTGCTGAGACATATTCTACATCAGAGAAAGAAATCTGCTTTTCAAGAACTCTACGCAAATATTCATGCCTACATTGTGCTTAAATGATTTATAGGTATCAAAGTGAGAGAGCTTAATACTTAAGCCACTGCCTGCATTATTGGCAATTGTTGGAGTAATGGGAATTAAAGAAACATTTACTGTATTTTGTAACTCGCACCATGGGAATTTTTAAAAATTGAATCACTTGTGAAAATATAGAAAATTGTAAGTCAACTGAGAATGCATCTAATACGTGCTTCTATAAACCCAACATGTCCCTAACAAACCTGATGTATGGAATTTGGCCCACAAGGTTAATAAGAGAATAAGGTTCATCTGAAAGACAATTTGTTCTGAAAACTTAACCTATTTACGACATCTCGGACACAGAAGCACATATCTTGAATACAAAATGTTTCCCCAAACTTGTTTTCAGAAAAAAAGAACAATATTACTGAAAGAAAACAAATTAATAAAACAGCTGATTGGATGAGCACTAAATTATCCAAAACTCATGATAAATTTCTTGTTTTGATGTGCCAAATATCAACAATAGGCCAATACAAAAGGACTTTCAAATAAAACCAAGCCACAGAGTATAAAACACCAGCAAATATGCAGGAGTATTTGCTTGCTATTATGGTTGCACCTGTATGCATTTATTACAAAGAATTCGGTGTACAAGTAGTTTATTGCTTTGACAAAAATAAGGTTAGAGACTTCTGCTCCACAGGCAGACTGCCTGCAAAAAGGGACATGATAAAAAGGAGAGATTATCTAACTAGAAATATTCAAAGCAAGCTCACCATATGCCTCTGAAGCTGTTCTTTGCGCTTCATGAAATTGAGGCAAAATTCACAAAAGTAGAGCTTCACACAGTCATTGTATTCTGGTGGGAAGGGGGAGAAGTACCATGTCTCAATCTCATATCTTCCAAGCTCTATTGTCGCAATATTCTTCACTTTTGTGAATTCTTCATGTTCACGCAAGCTAGCAGCATCAAGCTCTTCATGGCCCTACACAGAATAATATTGTTTAGTTAACCACCTACAAAATAATCCCAAAATATCCCTGGTTAATAAAGCAAAGGGAATGATTAAAAAAGAATATCTTCTTGACAAGTACATCCAACAAAAAGTTAATTCCATATGATGGTAAAAGACAATATTTTAATTGATGAAACTCAACAGATAGTCAAGGCAATAGTATAGACATGCATGTGAATTAATCCATGTATGGAAGCCAACATAATTTGAACAAAGACGACCTCAACGTGTGTCTCATCAATCTTGCGTTTCTGATGACGTGTCATTTTCAAGCTTGTTACCTGAACAAAAAAATATATGGTTGAAGTCATTTACAAGATAATGCAAAAAGGACAAAGATCTTGATAGGTGTCAAAATTGAATAGTGGAGAGCTCAAAATTGAGACGTCTTTATAAAAGCTATGGAGAAAAACAGAAAATACAGACCTTGTCCTCCACCTTTTCATCCACAACGGTCTCAACTGAATCAAGATCAAGCTGCTCAAGTTTCACCCATTCATCAAGCCTTCTGTTAACTGTCCAAGAAGAAAGAGTAGAGAAAAGAGATCCCTGAGTTTTAGTTGTGGTGTGACACGATATCAGACCAAAGGATGAAATCAAATGCATACCGGAATAAACAACAAGCTAGACAAATCAAAGAGAAAAAACCACAATAAAAGTTGAAGCACCAGAGTTTCCCAAAAGGGAGCATCAAATCCAATTCCACTGATAAAATGTGAAGTAGAGGTCAATAGAAGAGATCCAGAAACTCTTGTGAACCGAGAGAAGAAGGGGGGAGGGGGAGGGGGATATTATGGTTCACCCTATGAAGGACCAGGCATCAAAAAAGGTGGTAACTGGACAACCTGCCACAAGCTACTTGTGTTAGAAAGGAATGATAACAACTTACAAGACTACAGTCAAAATAGAAAAGAAGGTTGAATATCAAGCAGAAGTTTAATCTTTCCGTTTTCTTTGGGGGACGGGGAGAAGCACTTAATGAAAAATTCCAAAGGATGTTTTCTCCCAGTAAATATCAACAAGAACTTGCCCCAAACATACCTGGAATTTTCCACTAACTATATGACGTGCACTGACCCTTTTCCCATTGTCTGTTAACTTTTTGAAGCTGTTATCAAAAGGTGACTACACGGAAAGGTAATGAAGAATAAAGACGGTACTTTTGTCATAAACAGTTTCTTGGAAACAAAGGTTTTAGCTTGTTTTAGCCAAAGGGAGAGGTAATTTTATAACAGCTTTGGGCTCATCGGAAACAGGCCTAGCAGAAATGACTACACATGCAACCATCAGTAATAACAGTAATGCCTAAAACTATATCAGGAATACCTTCCCTGAATGGGTATTAGCAAGACGACGAGGGATAATAAGAAGACAACTCAATCTAAAAATGTTTCAGACACAAGCAGAGTAATTAACTTTTCTGAATAATCTGACTTAACAAAAAATACAAATGCCTCATCAAGTAAGCAACAAGTAAATAGTTAAACAACTAAAAAGGTCATAAATTGTTAGTTTTTCCTGCCATTAACTTCTTTACTCAAAATTGCAACAACATCAATGCTCACCATTTCTAGAAAGAAGAGGCAAGGGAAAATGGTAAGATGATAGCATGGTCCAAATTTTTTATCTTCTTTCTATATTTCTTTCAAAGTAAAAAGCTCCTATATACTAGTATTAACACTAACGTTTAATGAAAAGCATAGTAGTTTAAGCAAAGAATAATAAACCATATAATATAGATTCAGATAGAATTGCATGCATGATAAACATAGGAATCATTCCAACCTAGCAATATAAGGGAAAGTTATGACTTTATCATTAAAATACTAGTGATTGTTCAACTCTTTTCAAAGTGCTGCTACTCCTCTAATACTGGCAAAGATTCTCAAACCTAAATCCGTGAAGGGAAAGATTCTTTTGAGAAGCACCAATACAGAAGACTTATACTAAGGAACTCAATTCATTCAGATTATACCTAGCTGAAAAACCAAACTTCTTCTGCAAATTTTCCAACAGATTAAGGCAACTACACGGGTTTTTAATAGGGAACAGAAGTAAAATAAACACCGTAACATAAGCAAACACCGTAAACCCGAGAAAGGCATGAATACTTTTCAAACAAAAGAATGAATTTGTCCAGTTTACCCACCAACAAGCTGCAACAAACTTGATATGCAAGATCATTCAAATTTTACGAGCTCATATATATGATATTCATTTACAGGATAGGCAATTTGCTACCAATGACAAGTTGATGATACCGAATGTGATTGAACGGATACAGACTACCCTTTATTTCGGGGCTGAACAATCAACTGATAATTTTTTTTGCATGCCCATTTCTGCTAATATCTGGAAGAGATCCAAGCCCATATATTCCACGGTATCAGGATGTTCAATATCTCGTAATTCATTTCACTGTAATCTTTCAAAAACAGCCATTGGCTGCAATAGCTTATTTGCAGAAAAATATAGTACTAGAGTCTTTAATCTTCAAATGCAGACAACATCAAATAGCACTGCATAAAATCTCGTCCCCTGTTTGTAGTGTACTTAATTATAGGACCAATAATGAGCTGATAATCTTGTGCAGTTTTGACCAAAGAATTCTGTAGTGACTATGCATAACCGTCAATTTCTGAAATTGTGCCTTTCTTCACTAGTATTTCGAAGTTCTACCCCAAAAAAAAAAAAAAAAAAAAAAGTCCGAACTCTTACATTAAAAAGAAAAAGGCTTAAGAGCTAGTACACCTATATAACAAGAAAAAGTCTTCAGACCTAGTACACTTATACACTAAGAAAATTCTTAAATTCCTG
Organism: Mitragyna speciosa; assembly: GCA_024721245.1. Lineage (NCBI taxonomy): Eukaryota > Viridiplantae > Streptophyta > Magnoliopsida > Gentianales > Rubiaceae > Mitragyna > Mitragyna speciosa. The sequence continues at coordinate 16,240 of JAMWEH010001958.1, read as the reverse complement.
AATAATTTTTTCATCATTTCACTCTGTATAATACAACCCTAAAAATAGCTAATCTGTTGGTGAATTTCGTGAAACCAAGAAACCCAAAAGAATGCCATCTACAAAGACCCATAAAAACATATTTTTCATCATTTCACTCTGTATAATACAACCTAAAAATAGCTAATCTGTTGGTGAATTTCGTGAAACCAAGAAACCCAAAAGAATGCCATCTACAAAGACCCATAACATCATTCCAAACCATAAACGCCCTGACCCTAACCCTAATTCACGGAATTCTTCTACTTCCCCATATATATCAATTAAAAGCTCAAATTTTCAATCTTACTTACACTCGGTGTAGTGAACGTAGTATTCATAGTCATTTGCCCCACCGCCGGGAAGTTTTCGGCGCTCGATGACTTTCACGGGATGATATTTGTTGTCCCTCCAACGGCACAAGACGCGCGAACCGACTTCCAGGGGAAGCATGGCCTTCCTCTTCTTCGCCGCGTCATTCTCTTCTGCCGATGCTCTGGTGGAGTTAGTCGGTCGTGTCGCTTCGTCGCCAACGGCGGCGGTGACGGTTGAAATCGAACCGTTTTCGGCGTTTGTCGGCGGTTCTATCGAACCCATTTCGTACGCACTAGTAAAGCACGCGCAGTTGCAGGTAATTACCGGATTTATAAACGGAAGGGCAATTTGGTAAATACAGAGGTATCTTTTTGTGAAATTTAAGATAAATACACTGCTACTTAGTGTCATTTATATTGAAGTTTTATTATCAAAATGAAAAAAAAAGAAGAAATTAATCCTTATGTTAATAAATAAAGAAAGTTTGAGGTAGCGTGAAAAGTTAAAAAAAAAAAATTTGAGGTTATCGTGGTTGAGTTGTGATTTAGGATTCCATTTTCTTCCCAATTTCCTTTTTCTATAGTCCTTGATGCAATTTCTTTGACTGAATTAGATATAGGAGTGTTTTTGGACTGATTAATCAATCTATTTAAGCAATATCTTAACCGAAATTAGTTGTATTGATTCATCTAATTTACAAGCATTATCCTCATTGCTCAGTTAATTGTTTAACTTGTTATTTGATGAAAGAGCGACTAGATATTGTAGGTAATCGGAATGGTATTGTATTAATATGAAAGAAATTACAAAATATATACTTGTTCAAATTTAAAAAAACTCTACTTATGCCATTTCAAATATTTTGCAAAAAAAAAAAAATTACATATTAAAACTCTTACATACAATTTCTTACAACTAAGAAAATTTAAAATAAAAAATTTAAGCGACACAAGCAAGAAAGTACTCTTTTAAGCTATATGCACGTAATTCTTTGGTTAATAAAAAATGTAATAATTAGAGTGTGACAATAAACTAAAATATACAAATTATAAAATAAAATATAAAGAAAAATCAAGTACAACATTTAAATTTTTGAGTTATCATATATTTGAGATTGAAATGACTATATAATCTTCAATTTGTCTATAACATTTACAAATATTTGCCTTTAAGTGTATATAATAACTATTTCAATTAACAATAATTTTTCCAAATTAATATTTGTTAAGCTTTTGCAGTTGAAATTTGGCTAGTCTAACCACTTTTAGTGTTCAACTCAATCAGCCTCATATTTCAATTTGCAATTTACCTATTTATATGATTCTTTTTTTTGCCACCCCTAACTTGATTCTTCCCTCTATGTTCCAATCCTTGTGTTGTTTATAAATCAAATTTCCTATTTTGCTCATATTCTAATAGTCAACGCCTGTTGAAATTTTGTACTCCTTTCGTCTCATTTTGAGAGACTTACATGTATTTTCACACATTTTAAGAAAAATTAATTAACTTTATTAAAAGAATGAATTAATTTATAATGTTTCTAAAATACCCTTATATTCATCATTAAACATTTACATTAAATACAAATAGAAAATTACACCATAAGTTAAATTAATTCCATTTGATATGTGAATGCACGGTTTGCTATGCATTCTCACTTATAACAAAGTAATTAAATAGGGCATTTTAGAGATGTTAAAAATTAATTACATTCTTCAATTAGAAAGTGGACTATAATTTGAGACAGATGAAAAAGGAAAATAAGTCTATCAAAATGGGACGGAGGGAGTATTTTTGTTGGTGGGGGGATTAATTTGGCAAAAAAAAAAAAAATCAGTTGAGGACTAAGTTGGTAAAAATAAAAGTCCAAATAATATTACAATTTTAGTAAAAAAAAATTCGAAGGACAAGTAATTTAGCCAATCCACTTCCAATTTCGAGTGGAATCAAAATGTCTGATACGTAACCAAGTGGTGCAATATCACAATTTACACTGCATCCAATGTCTAAAAACTATTTGTCAAAATGCTGAGGAGAACTATATTGATGAACATGAATAGTATATTATCCCCTAATGCTGCTAAAACATTAGCCACCAAAACTGGTAGCCCTTTACCTGCAACAACAACTACTATTGATGCTAATAAACTCAAGAATAAGATGATGAAGAAGCCTGCAGTGCTCTACCATTATCCATGCCCTGATGGAGCTTTTGCCGCTTTGGCTGCACATCTTTACTTCTCTTCTTGTTCCGTTCCAGCCCTCTTCTTCCCCAACACTGTCTGTTCCCCTCTCAGGTCTGTTCTCATTCACAACTTGGTTTTTCATATTATCCCAATATTTGTTACTGGTTTCTGATTGATTTTTTTTTTTTTTTTGGGCTTAGGACTGAAGACCTTCCCTTGAATGAAATCGACCATGTTTACCTTTTGGATTTTGTGGGCTCTCCTGGTTTTGTTGATCAACTTTGTTCAAAAGTTAGCCGGTACGTTTTCATAATCATTATGTTTTTCAGTATATGTGTTGGTACAATCATATCGTTGGCACTTTTTACTTTTTAAGACAAAGACATTTTCTTGTTAAAAACTATACACTAAGGAGCTATTTGGATTTAAGCATTTATTGGTTTCATCGAAATTTAATGATCTCTTTGTTGGTTGTCTTGATTTTAGCATGAGTTTGTTTGCTGATATGCAAATGTTGGAAACATGAAGGGAATGGGAAATTAGGATTTTCGGGTGTTATTCGATTTCATTATCCTGGCTAATGACTGATTTGATCTTGCCTTTAGTTTATGTTTATTAATCCTGTAAAATAGTAATAATCATACTAAAAGAAACTGTTTATATTCATAATCATCTAAACCGAGCAGGACTGGAGATGAACCTTAAAGCTTAGTAGCTAATTTTTATGCTTCTTCTATTGCTTTGAATTGTTATTTTTCTTTTGTAGGGTTGTGATTTTAGATCATCACAAAACTGCGCTTGAAAACTTAGGTATGGGGACTTCAGTAAATGGCTATGATAATGTGATCAAAGTGATAGATATGGAGAGGAGTGGGGCCACAATAGCATATGATTACTTCAAGGAAAAGCTGCTGGCTGGGGATGGTAAAAATATTGGTGATGACTGCAGACTGGTAGCTGCCGAATTTGAAAGGGTCAGGAGATTGTTTGAATACATCGAAGATGCTGATTTGTGGAGGTGGTCTCTTCCTAATAGTAAAGCACTTAGTAGTGGCTTAAAAGATATGAATATTAAGTTTGATCTCAGACTGAATCCCACATTGTTTCAACAGGTAATATTTCAAAAAAGATGTTGACTTTTTTGCTTGTTAGGCATGTTCAATTAATTTGAATTATCTTGACCTTTTTTACGTGGAAATTGGTTTCCACTGTTTGTGGTTATCACCTTGAGATAAATTCCAACAAATATCAGGAAAGCAAATGATAGCTTGGAATTGAAAAGAGATAGCGAAGAAAGCTTGAAACAGGATGCCAAATTCATAGTCATAAAATGACTGTACATGAGCAACTAAACGAAATGAAGGACTTCCTTAGTTGTTGGCCTCCTCCTGGTATAAAACAGGAATAGAGATAGAAAGGAGGGTATTTAAAAGCTAAGAAAAGCAGAACTTATAGCTGCAATTAATTCTTGATAGAAACGACAAAATGTACTTGCATATATTTTATGTTTCTCATTCACCTTTCTTTCTCTTTTCCCATAGACAATTGAACTTCACAAACCATTAATAACTGTTTGATATTAATTATTAAATCTTTGCATGCCTTTTCTAATGAACATTTTCTTTTGGAGCCATGAGAATTTTAAAGTAGAAAAGTATTATGGATGTTACAATACATTTCATTCTTTGTCGACACGTTCTACTTGATTTAAATCTTATAAATGTCAATAATACCTTTTGAAAAATTAATCTGGGTTTCTACAATTGTTTTTCTTCTTAAATTATTTTCTTTTTTTGTTGTTTAGTTCAATGAATACAAGTAAAGATATGCATAAAATGTCAAATGTTGCAAAACATAGTCTATTAGTATAACATCTAAATATCCATAGCATGTCCATACTATACCCTGGAAGCTTTTGAGGTCTGTTTAACGCTATACTCTAATTATTAATACTATTCACAGCCATAGGACATTGAGTAGATAGCTTTCTTGTACATGCAATTGCTTAGATGCGGAAGGGACAACATCTTACCTTAATTCCTCTAAGTTAGTACTTCTTTTCACTATGGTTATGGAAAGTAATTTCAAATTATAATACTGAATGATTCTGGCGCGTAGCTAAGTTATTACCCTGCACCTTTTAGTTTGTTGTAGTGTTTAGAAAACTTTTCATTTATTTTCAAGGTTGTTATTCTAATGCCTTTAGATTGTTATCCATCGCCTTTTCACTAGAGGATGCTATAAATCTTGGCAGTTACTTTCTTTGGATCCTGAGTCTCTCATAAGTCAAGGCATTGTGAGTTTGGCACACAAAGAAAAACTAATAGATGAGGTTCTTCAGCAATCATATCAAATTGCACTTGGTGGTGGAGCATTTGGATGTTGTCTGGTAAGCTTCAACAAAGTTATTTGCTACTTTCATATGGTTATTTGGCTGAACCAAATATAAACTTTGACAGTTATAACCAGTCTAGTTGTTTTCTCAGGATATCAGAATAAATTTTATTGATGTGCTTTCATAATGCTTCTATTTTGTTTTGCATTTATTACCATGCTTTGTGATAACTTAGGTTTTTTAATGAGGCTTCCAATAATCTTAGAGCAGGCAAAAGGTATTGGCCTCACTTATTACCATCACCATTGTAGGATTACTAATTTCTAAGCTTGTCAATATTTATTTGACCTGCATGTTGCACATGAAGAATTTAAGAGCTGTAAATAAATATAATAGTAATCTATTCTCCTCTTTGACAGCATAAGCTTTTTGATGAGTTCAACATTTGATAGATATCAATTAAGGTCACAACCTTAGTTAATACGGTCTACCCTAATACATGGCAAGCTTGACAAGTTGCTTTTGGATTTTTGAAGCAAGAGAAAAGAGGAGAGCAATGCAATGGGAAATTCATAATCTTGGCCGACCTATTGTATGAGACGCATTAACTCTCTTCGTCACAGAAACTGGGTATGGGGGTTGGACAGTTATTGTTATTCCCTTTTGTAATTTACCTTCAATTAGTAATCCATAGCTCGGAATCTTCTTGTACTGGAATATTTAGTTGTGCATGTTCTTGTACTAGACTATCCCACGACAAGCGCTTGTACACTGATATGCCCTTTTGGTTAACCTTCCATAGTCCATGTTTATGGGATCAATTCATTTTACTTCTGAAACTTTATGTTACTCTGTTTCCTGAATTTGATGCTGTTAAATCCTAATATTTACGGTAGTTGAATTCTGAAAGCTAATTTTGACCAATTGTATTCACCGTCCCTTATCCTAATCTCAAATCTTTCCATATCTTGGTATCCTGTAATCCAATCTGGTTTTGTTTTTCATGGTTCATTTGTTCTCTCTTAATTTAAGTAACTACATAATTGGTAGTAGTACCACACCGGTTTTTTATTTCAGTTATCACTGTTGCATACTTATGAACATACTCTAACCCTGCATTTTTGCATGGACATTGACCCTGAATTTTTGCATGCACATTTGTTGATTGTGAGATCATCAAGGAACATAGACATTTAGGCTAGAGAGTACAATTGCTTAAACTTCTGGTGAACTTGAGATCTCTTATTTATATTTATTCTTCTTTAATAGGCTGTCAATGCAGATTCTGTTATTGAGCTGAGAAGTGAGCTTGGACATCAGTTAGCTAATAAAAGCCAAAAAATGAAGTTGAGGTTTGCAGTTGCTTATTTCTCACTATTGCTTGACTTGCACATTGTGTTCCTTAAAAATTTTCCTAATTCCAATTTTGTGTTCTTGGTTTCTGTAGTGGGTTACAACGTTAATAATTCTCAATAGTAATTGACATGAAATTGGAAAAATTGGATTCCCCATTTTTGTCATAGAAGTCATTATATATGAAGAGAATTGACACCACTAATCTCAGTTCAGTGGGTAATTTAGCATTTGCTTTGAAGCACTATACCATGCATCAGAATGTTGTAACCATATAACTTAGTTAACTGTGGGTAACATTAACGTTGCAAACCTTCATAATTGGTCTAGTTAAAACTAAAATTGGCCCTGATTGTCAGTGCTAGAACTCAGAAACGTAAGTACAACCATGATATTCGTGCTAGTTGCTGCTGCTTCTATTGGTGCATTTGGTTTGAACTTTTTAATGTGACAATTTCTATTGCTGCTGGATGTCCTGTAGGGGAATTGGAGCTGTTATATACAAGGTACCGGAGCTTGAAAATGATCAACTATTGAAAATAAGCTTAAGAAGTATTGTAAATGAGGATACAACACAAATCTCACAGGTTCTACGATCTGTGCAACTCTTAGCATTTCTCCCGTTTGGTAATGAAATCTATAGCTATTATTAGAACTAATTCATTACACAATCACATGCAGGAATTTGGTGGGGGTGGCCATCGGAATGCCAGTTCGTTTATGTTATCCTCTGCTGAATTTGAGGAGTGGAAGATTTTTGGTGATGCCTTGAACTAGATGACATTTTGATCATTTTTAGTGATTATGCAAATTGCTGTATGCCTGTCATTTTAGATGGTGTAAGATGCTCAAATAATTGGTTCAATTATCAATACATAATCCAAGTGTAATTTATCAGGAAGTAAGTGAGAGTCTCTTCTTTTGGTTCTTTCCGTGTTTAGAAGAAGGTTAGAGCTTATTCTTCTTTTATTTATCTCCAGAAGGATACAAGGCTTGACATTTCCCGATAATCGACTACTTGGGACAAGTCAGTTATGAATTCAGTCATAGTCCTAATTGATTAATTAAAGGTGACAGTAGATTCTTTTGAGTTTTGTCATGGTTATAGAATTTCTCCTGAAATTTTTAAAATTATTTTGACTTCTCCGTTAGTTTAAAATAGTTTTATTGCGACTGAATTCATACCTAAGTCCAAGGCACAGGGCCTATTAACGGGGCCTACCTAAAAGGAAGGATCTGTAATGTAGGTTTGCCCAGCCCACGAGGATTGCTTATTTGTTGAGTCAAGCCCGCTAACGGAACCAGGAAGAACATTCAAACTTTTACACTCTGTATTAGTAACTTTAAAAGCAAGTACTATGTACTCTTTAATCCTTTTTAAACTATTAGTTATTTAATTACTCATTAATTAGCTTTAGCATCATTGTGGACTCTTCACTAGCTGAGCAGCTGCCAAGTCTTCCATTTCTCTTGTAGGTAGTCCCTTGCAGGAGGGATCCAGAGCCTGTATACCCCAACTAATATGAGGCCCAAGTTTTAAATTCTACTCCAGGCTTATGTAGATTAAATCCAAGGCACATGTGAGCTAGATCCAGATTGTGATGAGAGAAATTAGGGGGCATTTGGTTTAAGGGAATTAGAGAAGGGAATGGGTATCAGTAATAATGGCACCTATAGTTAATATTTAGAAAACAACTATCACTATTATTCAATCAGAATAGAAGTGATTAAATGAGGTCTCTATGGTTCCCCCATAATATTATTCTATTAAATACATTAACCCTTTTAGGAAAATAATATTCATTCCATTACTGAACCAAAGACGTTAGGGGGAACTGTTGAAACTCATACCCATAGTATGTTAATGATATTCATAATAATAGCGATTGAGAAATTTTAACTAAATGGCTACTTAGTGCTTTTCTCATAAACCTTGGGCAGGTTATAATAAAGGGTAGGTCTCTATAATCTACTTGTATTAATTAATCAACAAAGGGTTTGAGCACAAACGTGAAATACTAAAAATTTAAAGCACAACATAAAAAACCACCCCTTTATTCCGCAGGTTACATAAATAGCCTCAATAGTAAAGAGGTCAAAACTTGAAATCTCTAGATCCATATAGAAACTGGCTACAACTGACATGGCAATCCACATCAATTAAACGGACTACGTACAAATGGAGATCATGATCAATGTGCTATTAGCAGACTCCAAAAGAAAAATTACCCCCAAAAACAAATAAGATACAAATAAAACTGATGAGGAAGAGATTTCACAATCTTCTTCAAATCAATAATGTGGTATTATTTGTATGAGAGTTTATGAAACTTAAGACTTGAATGTATGTTATTTGTAAGGCCTCCCAATCCTACTAGTTCGTGAATGCTGCTTGAGACACTTCTTCATGACCAGTAAAAGGAGTGGTGGATGAACACCATGCATCATCTGTAATGAACTGCATCCATGAATCATCTTTATCTTCTTTATCTTCTTCCTCCATGCATGAGGTTGATGATGCTAAGGGAACATCAGGCGACATTGTCTCGTAATCATTGACAACCCCTTGAGAATAATCGAGTAATGATAAGCTGGATTGCCCTTGTTGTTCTTCTATTTCAGAGCACACTCCATTTTTCTTGAATACACGACATAAGGCATAGGAGTCCTGCATACAGAGGTTACAATTAAAATTGTATCCAGTTATTCTTCCTGGATAAATGTCATGGTATATTCTTTTTAAGGTAAACGCTTGGCTTGGATTCTCAATTATTCTTTGCCAATCGCTCCAATATAGACTGCACCTAGTGAGATATTTCATTCCCTTTCATGTTGTTGTTTTTGTGTGTTTGTGTGTGTCTGTGAGAGAGAGAGAGAGAGAGAGAGAGAGAGAGAGAGAGAGAGAGAGATAGAAGGAGGAGAAAAGACGCGATATCTGACGCAGCAATGTTTTTTGGCCCTTTCCTTTTCCTTCTAGTATCTATTTAGAGGACAACTAAATCCAGTGTCAGAAATGTTGTAAACAGTCAATAATTGGGGCTCGTAGATTAGACTTCAGAATGAAAAAAATATGCAATTCTGAAACTAGAAAGGCCAGACCATGTAAATCTTTCGTGGAAGCTTTTGAAGCACAAGAAAAATCTACTTAGCAAACTGAAAAAAAAAAAAAAAAAGTGACATGAAAATCTCAATTTGAAAAAGTACAAAAAGAAGAATGAGAAAATATCTTCTTCATATCTATTCACCAAGAAACAGATTCTGGTACTAGCCCTGTTATGATGCCTTCATAACACTTTTTTAGTTCAATGTAGAAGAAAATTATACAAGTATATCACTAGTAGTATTAATGGATAAAAATAGAAAATGACTGTAATTTGCCATTTCTCAGGAAGATAGCAGGAGAATCTTTTTTTTCTAAGAAAAACTTTAGTGGGAGCACGACACAAAATGACACAAAAAAGAATATCAACAACTGTACGTTCATTGTCTAGATCATGTGTGTGGACATTTATTTGGTGCATATTCTTGAGAGAGGCAGGAAGCATATGATGATAGTCCATTGGCTTATTCAGGTATTTGGAATAAAGTGAAAAGTGACCGACACCTTCTTACAGAATGAAAGTGAAGAGGGCCGGGCTGCTTTTTGATGCCACCATATTTATATTGTCTATAGAATATAGATAGATCAGGTCATTCTCAGTTTTGGTAGTAGAATAGAATCTTCTATTCTAGATCGGATCAGATCATATGGTAATCACCAAATCAATAAACAAAAGATGAATTGATCATTGGGCTGTTATAGATTCAGTCATATGGGGGTTAGTACTTTTGTCCCATTACAGGAAGACAAAGTGAAGCTAAGCTTTGTCACTCGAGAGATCTAAGGCGAATGCAAGAAACGAATATGTCAGCAATTTATTATTGTTATTTAGTACAATTGTATAATACTCAAAAACTAGATAATATAGAAAAGATAAAGGTAAAGCAAGACTGTCCCTAGTTAGAGAAGGACAAATTTTAAAGCCCTAACTTTTCATGCATGCCATGCAAAATTGCAAACCACGTTCTTTTATCTTCCCCAGTTTCATGTTTTATTAGAAGGCCTGGTCTTATATACCTTTATTTTTTTCTTTGGCAGAAGAGGGCATATAATGGTAAATAAAATGTCCATGAAACATGGGGCACCTGTTAAAGCTAAGTCGTCTTGCTTTCTATCCATCTCTTTTGTGCAAAAGAGGAAGTGAAAAATCATGAAATGATGCTTTCCAACTAACCAAGACTGGAAAATAATGCTTTCAGGGTCAAATGTGATATGTAAGAAGATGATTAAAGACTAAGCTACAGCATTGTGATTAGTCGTTTTTCAGGGGAAAGTTTGAAATCATAAACCAAGAAAAGAAAAAGGAAAGCGATAAAAGAATGAATTTGAAGTGGCATCATTCCCAAGAAAACAGAATTATTATTATAAGGGCGCAATTAAAACTTGACACCTCTAGCTAGCATAATCAGGTGGTCAATCACTACAATCATTGCATCTTAAGGGAATTAAGAACTTTTGGGTATCATGAGAGAATTTTTTAGTATTTTTCTAATACTGGATTGGGAATTACAGGATCAAATGACACACTAACTAAATGATACATCATTCTTTTTCTTATCATGAACTTTTGGGTATCATGAGAGAATTTTTTAGTATTTTTCTAATACTGGATTGGGAATTACAGGATCAAATGACACACTAACTAAATGATACATCATTCTTTTTCTTATCATGCGTGTCTAGGATGCACTTTTTATATATACTTAAAAAACATATATGTGTAAGAAGAGTAAGTCAAAAAACAGAAAATGCAGGATAAACTGAGTGAAACTAGTGACTTCTCTGTCTCATTATCTGTGAAGGTTTAAACTTAAAAGAGATTCAAGAAAAGATTTGTGTTCCATGACATATGAGCTGTGGACTCAATGGCAGCTATCAATGATGCAGATGATGACCATGTTACGGCACTAAGTTCTGGGAATCATGGAAGGAAGTTCACCAGGATTTTTCTTTCCCTTTGGTTTTTATTGACGATAAACTTTTTGGATACATTAAGACCTCTTACATACCGAGCTGATGATGACGAATATACTAGTTGATGAAACAATTATTTTCCTTTTTCATATAGTCTCATCTGTGGGCACTTGAGAGAGGAAGAATTAATCTTACCAAAGAATCAAAGCCTTCCAGCTATCTTTCTTTCACAGCTCACAGATGCAGCACACATTTTGGGGATTGGAATAATGTATAATTCATTTAACTGGTTCTAAAATATCCACTATCCATCAATGTCATGAATTTGAATAAGCATACAACTACCTGGATGCCAGAAGTTTCCTCGCATTCTTTATCGTCAAGGCGATATTCGTGCATTACCCAATCAGTCCTGATTCCCTGAGGAGCTCGGCCCCTATAGTAAACCAATGTCTTCTTCATCCCAATTGGTCGATTTTGACTCGACACCCTTCGATCTTTCCCTGTGGATTTCCAATATCCTGCTCTGGTTGCTCTATTAGTTCGAAATCCATTTGGATACTTTCTGTCTCTTGGTCCAAAGAAGTACCACTCCGGATCTCTACTAGGCAAGAAGGATTTATCTGTATGAAAAAATGAACGAAAATCTTGAACCTTTTGCCATGAAACTTAAAAGAAGAATGAAGGGATCAATGCCATATGAATGATAGTGGAGCAAAGTTATTGCATAGACAAGAAATCTTGCTGGACTATGTACACTACAAAACATGGAAGGCATGTACAATTTGTTGAATGATGATGAATCGAAAAGATTGATCATCTAAAATTAAATGATAAATGCTTCAATGTAAACCCATTTCAGAATTTATGAGCAATAAAAATCATAAGATGGAATGAAGAAGAAGAAAGAAGAAGATCAAAGGAAAAAAGAACCTGCTAATTCCCAAGGCTCACATTTGTAGAGATCAACTTCAGGAATGATGTCAAGTTCAATTTCCTGGCCATGAATTTTCCTCTTGAGATAATAATTCACAAGCTCTTCATCAGTGGGATGGAACCTGAAACCAGGAGGCAATCCAACTGGTGCCATAATTTACAATTAGTTCTCTTCCTCCTGATCTTCTTCCCCCACCCTCTTCTCCTCTCCTCTATAGACTCTTTGATGATGAGTTTCCTATATCATTACTGCTATAAATCAGGCTTGTCCCCTATATATAATAAAGGGTTCAAAGTCCCTTGTCTTTGAGTGCCCATCTTTAACTTTTTTCTCTTTTACAGATTCTCAAAAACGTTTCTAGCAAGCCCTTGTCTTATTAGCATATCCAACAGTTCCCTCTTCACTCCTAAATCTTTATGAAACCATATAATATATATAAATATAGACCAACTGTTGCTTTCCCTCGTGAAATTATGGGCTTAAAGCATGAGTAATATATTATATAATGATAATGGTCCTGCTTGTTACGTTATTTTGAAATTATGTCTTGTTATAAACATGGAAATCATTTTATGGCCTTTTTTTTTAAATTTTTTGAGAAAATAATTTTCAAGAATTAAATTCTCATTATTGAACTTAATAAAAGAATGATTAATCTTTCTTCTAACAATCTTACGCCTATTTAATAAATTTAAATCATCCTTAATAATGAAAATTTTTATACACTGGTATCGCTGAATAAATAATTTTCTAATTTGAAGAGGCTAATTACAATCATAAATCATTTATTACTTCAATCAAGTGAACAAATATAAAGTTTTCATAATTTTATAAGTCTAAAGTCTTCCAAAGGATTAGTTTGATTTTGATACAACTACTTGAGATCAGATATATATGTGATTGATCAGCTTCTTTTGGTCTCGGGAACCCGTTTCTATGCATGCATATGCAAGATACGAATATGGAACAATTGTGAAAAATCCTAGAGTAAGTGACATAAATTCTATCACAAAATAATACCATGATAATGTTTTTAAAATGTAAATTGTATAGTAAATGAAATATTATTTATATATTTTTGTGTGAATAATGAATAAAATAGTGTAAAAAAAAAAAAGTCTTTAGCCGTTTAGGTTCCGCTTGGTTGAATTCAGGAAATTATTTTCTTAGTAGAATATTTTACATCGAAAATGTTATTTTCCCTTCAGTTTTTTGGTGTTTAGATAACAATGTAAAAATCTTTTGAACCAGCGTTTTTTTATTTTTTGATTTTTAATATTGTAACATGAATTAAAAAGATTAGTAACTATTGCAAATAATGTTTGACAACATTTTGAGTGAATTAGATATTATTTTGTTTAAAATTAATCTAAGATCATATTATAAAGCTAAACTGTGAATAACTACAATTATATTACTCTGGGATTCAAGATAGAGAAAATCGAGTTGATAAGAATCGAAAACAAAAATTGGTTTTGTAATTTGAGTTAGAAAATTAGATACTTAAAGTTTAATGTCACTCCTGAACTCTCCTTAAAATGATTTACACTCATTAAGTACGTAAATTGTTTTTCAGCCAAAAAGGGAAAATTAAAAAATATTTTACACAACAAATTATCTTTCCATGTTTGACACTAAAAAAAATTTTAAAAATATTAAACGAAAATATTTTCATTCCAACCAAACCGACCCTACAGTAACAACTCTTAATAAGGCTCCATCCCCGCACACTAACAAACATACTTTCGCGCACACGAATCCATGTAAAAATCATTACTAATTAAGCTACAAATGGCTGTGGCCGGGCTATAACGATACCCCCTTCTGATCAACTTTGAGACAATCACCAAATATGTCAGGAAATTTTCTATTCTTGCAATTTTGCCCTTAATTGCCACTTAAAACTTGTAAATTTCTTTCTCCTCTCAAATTATTCCACAAAACAGTTGAAGCTTTTTGCTAGTCCTTTAACACATACCTAGTTCATAGTTAAAGGAAATGCAATAAAGGAACACTAACCAAAATGTTTATGTTTGCAGCAATCCCCAAAATAGAAAAAATTTTCTATTTTCTTGTAATATATCGAACCGTGCATGCTTAAATCTTGCTTTTTGGGCTAGAGAGGATAAAAAAATCTTAAAGCAATCATAAGCCAAATACACACATATATTCATGCTAAATTCAGTCCAAGTAATAATTGAACTTCTGGGAGAGATAATTATCCCAGCATGTATTGGCTTCTGTCACTGACCATACCCGCACAAATATACACTATATGTTGGTCGTTGACACATGTACACGGCTGATACAAAACTTATGACCCAACAAACGACACTAGAAAATACAATAGAGGAACAAGAAGTTGGTGGAATGATTAAAACTCTGTGAACCAACTTAAGTTAGTTAGGTTGGCTACTACAGAGTTTTTAAAGGTTAAGTGAGATGAAATGTTAGATATTCAAATTTCACCTCTCATAAAAAATTTAAATGTTTGCATAATGTATCTGTTTGGTCTGATGGTGGTTCAGTTCTCATCTGTTCCTCTAAACTCAGTTGAGCATTCTCTCATCAAATAAGTTAGGAGTAAGATAAAATACTGTTGATGATTGGTACAAAGAAAAAAAGATTAAAACTCTATGGCTCTTTCCCAGTAATTGGTGGTTCAAATCTTGCTATATCTCCTTCTTTAGAAATCCCATTGTAATAGTATATACTTACTTTCTCAATATATATGTGTGTGTGTATGTAATTGTTACTAATTTTATTATAGAGTTGTTCATGCTTGCACCAATATCCACTAATCTGCACATCAAATCACATTTTTTTTTCCTATGCCATTTGAGCAGGTGTTAGTTGCATTTTGTGCATCATGTGACATGTTTCGTGATGTATTAATACCAATCATTGAAAATGCACAACTTTTTTTTTTGTTTGTGGGTGATTCCATGCATGTTAGTGCGTGTTAATTCTACCTTGATAGTGGAATAAATTAGTAATACTGTTTTTTTTTTTAAAAAAAATTTTGTATAGTAATTGCATAGAATAACCAGAGTCCACAATATTTAAGTATAAAATAAATATCTTGGCTTCTATTTAGCTTAACGCTTGTGATAAAATTTATACTTTTTATAGCTAGTAGTGTATAGGATTTAATATTATTCGTGGTTATGAAGAGCAAAGACACAAAATACACGGCCCAATAATATTTAGACGAGATTAGTATTTACTTACTAATAGTAATGCAATTTTCTTTTGTCTGAATTAATTTAAAAAAAAAAAAGAGGGGCAAGACTTATAAAGGTACGCAATCCTTATAATTTGATAATTTCATCTCAAATTGTACAAGACAAAAATATCTCGAAATGAGAACTGATTGTAATAATAATTGATTTAAAAAAGAAAAAAAGGACCTGCAAGGACAACTAAAATTAATGCAATTTCCTTTTGCCTGACCTTAAAATGCCAGACTAATATGGACTGACGTTGCACAGTTTGGTTGGGCAAGCCCAGATTAGTCACGTCACGTCACAATAACAATAGATGGTACACCTAAGTCCAACTTTTGAAGGGATTGTCTTTTTTTTTTCTCTTTTCTTTTATCAAACTTATATTATTAGCTAGGAGAGGAGAATAATATTAGTGGGATTCAAACATCTGAAATAAAATTATAAAACTTTAACCATTTGATCTTCTGTTCGTTCAGAAAGGATTGTCTTTATTTCTTTCTAACCTATGCCACCTCCACTATATACTAGTTTAGTATAGGATACGATATTTATGCATCTCTATTGGCATCTCATACATTTCTTCACATTATTTATTAACATAAAATTTTCACTTAAAGATTGTACTAGAAGCTAAAAAGCTATGTGAATATCATTTCGCATTTCATATTTATATTCATTGAAAAATAAAGAAATTTTGGATTGCATTCATAATTTCAGATGACTTTTCTTTTAACTTTTTTCTTGGAGGAACATTTTTGGATATTAGATTAAACATGAATACGACGTGGCCACATCTTCTCCATCATCTCCACCAATTGTACCATAAGTCCTTCAATTGTTGAAGGCTTCAATCTC
>JAMWEH010000356.1:0-22149 GCA_024721245.1 Mitragyna speciosa | reverse complement strand
AAATTGTTATTAATTGAACACAAGGGTAAATTGCTATTCATCCTAATTATAGGGGATGAATTGTATTTAATAAAAAAAAAAGCCTATTTCTTCTTATTTTTCTTGTTTTTGTATTAAAAGTTCAAACATGCCATTCGAGCTAGACAATGAAATTACAAGCCTAGTGGGAGTTTTCAAATTTCTAATCGTTGGTGTTAAAAAAAAAAAATATGGAGACAGAATGATAATAAGTTAATAAGTTAACTTATTATTTCTACTCATTTTTGTCAGGGCATATTGACAAAATCAAATGACCTAGGGGGAAATAATGATATTAAGCTAACTTCAGGGGGCAGAATTGAAATTAGCCCAAACATATTTCCTTACAGCCTCTATTCAATTCAATTGAATAAAAAACCCACGCAAAACCCCCAAACCACCCAGGGAGAAAATATGAAAGGGATTCCGACGATACTACGTCGTTTGGCCATCTCTAGGCCTTCTTCCGTAGCTGCTCGGTTTTCTTCTTCATCATCACTAACTGAAACCCTAATGCTTTCCTCCGCCGCTGCAACGGTGTCGTATTCCACTCTAATCCTCTCCGACGACAAGCGCCGCCCGCTTTTCAATTCCATAATTGCCCCTACTATTTCTTCAAAATTACCTTCTACACTTACGCTCAATCATTCTCGAAGCTTCTCATCTGATTCCTCTTCAGGTCTCCTTCTCTTTCTCTCTGTTTTTTTAATTTCATTTTTGTAACTTTAATTTAATTTAAATGGTGATTATTTGGCTGAAAAATAGGAAAAAAAATTTGGTATATTTGTAATTGAAGGCGAAAACAATTAAGAGAATGATTTGGTTACTATATTTATAGTATATCTGGAAAAAATACTATATTTAATAATGCTGTTGAGGATTTTTGTTATCATAAAAATTGAGGATTCAATTTATTAATGAATGTATATGTTTTGGTTGGTTTGTGTGTTTATTTGTTGATTAGTGAAATGTTGAGATTTTATGGTCTGAAATATGATTAATTGTGTCCCTGAAATGAAGACGTTTTTGTGTGGATTTTTCGTTCATTTTTTTGTGGGTTTGAAAAATGATTTGGGATATTGGTTGATAAAATGTCTGATTGTTTGTGGATTCTGATGTAGTCAGATAAGCACGATATTTAACTAGTGGAAGTTAATGGGTTGCTTTGACCTCTCATTTCATATCTTGGCTTGTGAAACTTGATTGTAACTTTGGAATCCGGATTCTATTTGGTGTTAGGAATAAGGTGAGGATACCTTCTTGGTATGTGACTTTTCCGAGTGATATTAGGTTTGTTGAAGCCATGGAATTATAAGTGGTGGATATGTGGCATAGTTTAGACCGCGGGGGTTGGTAATGTCTTAGAATGCTAGATATTTAACTTTTTCTTTTTCAGTTATGTGTATGGGTCTGTAGTGTCCATTTAAGTTTCCAAAATGTTAATTAATTAAGTGGGGGGAACCCTCCCAATAAGTACTTTCAGTTGCATTTAAGTTCCGAAAATGTAGTGTCCATTTACTAGTTGGGAGGGTTTATGGGTCTTCTTGAAAGCACTATCTAGGATGCAGGCCTTTTTTGGGGGAAAAAAAAAATTGTTCATCGAGTGTAAGGTGCCCTCCCAGTGTCAGAATGGAAAGTTCATCCACTTTGGAACGGTGCAATTCCAAAAGATAATGATCTCTTGACCTTATTTGTTTAGATGTAGTGAAACACAGTCTGTTAAATTTGTATATAAAAACTAATATATATGTCATAATTGATTCTAATAAGAATGCTCTCATTATCTGTTTGAGCTGTCATTTTGAACAAATATTAGTTTTACATTGCTAACATATTGTCCCGTTCCCGAGTAAGGATTTGGAAATCCTGTTGGTTGTTAAATACCCAGATGCTAGTACTTCAAGCAGCTTTTAATTTTAAATCTTGCTGTTATATTATAGTTTTTCCCACTCTCCCATGACCAACTTATGCCAAGGGTCCCTTTCTCTTCTCAATGCTAACAAGCTGTACCTTCCCTGAGGCTATTTTCTGCATAAGCAAACTGCATAATGTATTTGCTGAAGTGAATTAGAGTTGCAGGTCCATCAAAGATTATTTCGATTGAGTCTGAAGAGCAGCTTAATGATTCACTTCGCAAGGCCCAAGGTATGGATTAGAAATTTGTATATGGCTATATGTAAGTCATATGCAGATTGTTCTCTAATATTTGATTATTACCTGTACTTTTTAACTTGTAACTGAATACTCATATTTCATGTTCAACTATGATGCCAGATGAATCATTGCCTGCAATATTTTACTTCACAGCGGCCTGGTGTGGACCTTGTAAGATTTATCTATCGATATTGTCTACATGTTTCACTGGCTTTTAGCGCTTTCTTCTCATTTGCAGTGTTAATGTTTATTTCACGTTATGATAATAGTTTGATCTGTAACTTTCTTTCATTGTTATCTTTTACAGGTAAGTTCATATCTCCTATCATTGGGCAGCTAAGCGAGAAATATCCTCATGTCATCACGTACAAAATTGACATTGATAAGGTAATAAAGACTAGATAACAAAAGTTTTTCCTTTAGCAATTTCAAGGAAGCATTTTTGAAGATCAATGGCAGGACACTTACAGAACGATTGATCAAATAGTTTTCACAGTTTAATTGTATATCAAATGTGATTCTACATGCCTCACCTTCATTGTTTCTGGTCTACTATGCATTGTCAAAGACTTCTTTTTCACTTGCTGATTTTTGACTTGGATTTCCCTTTCATAACCTTTAGGTTCTTTGCATCAAATCAGTATCAATAATGGCTTGAAAAATAATTTTATGCAACAAAATAAATTCTGTGCAACAATTTCCGTATTCTTTTGTGAATTTTTGCTTGTTTTAAATCTGACCTACCTGGTATATCATTTGCAGGAGGCTCTTAATACAGCTTTAAGCAAGTTAAATATCCACGCCGTGGTACGTCTTCTAATAATTTATTTCTCTTTTTGCTTGTTCAATCTTTTTGAATAACATGAGAATGCATACTTAGAAAGCAAAGGGATGTTTTTTACCACATGAAGAAAACAGTTGCAAAGTAAAGATTGCCAATTAGGCTGACCTTTTCATTGAGGTTTAGTTTCTGAAATTTTAAGACAAAAGTATTATTTCCTGAAATGGTTGCATAGTGTGGATATGGATTATCTCTCCATGGGTTTACTTCAATATATTTTAGGGTTATTGGAAGATCACAGAGAAAATAACTTAAATTTGGAAAAAGAATTTCATGGTCAAGAGCAGGAGGCTTGGAGTAGAAAAGTAGTTCTTATGAGTACCATTTACATTTTTTGCTTCCTAGTTGCCTCAGGATTCTATTTAATGTTTAGTTTTCTTTACACATGATTAGTAAGTTCCATGTTTTGGGGATATGGAAAGGGTTTCTACCTATTAACAACTTAAATTTTAGTTCAACTTTTAATCAAGAATGTTTGCTTGTTTTTTTAAGTTTTTTCTTAAACACCCAAGATTTGCACCAATTTTTCCTCTATTGAGAATTTTCTGCATTTCTCCCAAAAGATCAGAGCTTTGATAATGGATTGAAGTGTTTTGCGGTCTTCCCAAACTTTCACTGCTGTAGTGTGTAAAGAACTGGCTCCATGACTTGTAGAAATAAAAGTAGTTCTATCTTGTCCTCTCTTGACCTTACGCTTACATTTTAATTGCAATGGTGAGTCTTCTCATGTCCTCCTGTAAGTGGATGACCAGTGAATCTCCTATTTATAGAGATTCGCGGTCTAATTACTCATATGAGAATCTGACAATGTTCCTCATCATTTTTGCTGTCCAATAAGGATCTAATATATACACTTTTAAAAAGGGACTGATATAATTCTAATATTTGTGGTGGTTTCGATAGAATGTCCTGGTGGTATGTTTGGTGTACATATTCAACATACGTTACTGATGTTGGCTCTACCATCTAGGAGGGGGTCAAAAAACCAAAAAAATTGAAAAAATGAAAAAATTGGTCTATTTCAAATTGGAAAATGAGGGTAACTGAATCAAATTCCAAAAGTAGTTAGGTTAACCAAATTTCATTTGTAAAAATGGTTTTGGTTCCGGTATCAATTTCTAAGATCCCAGTTAACCAAAACTGGTGCATATATATGTCTTAAAAGTTAATATGCAAATATTATAGGGGATTTGTTGAGCATTAGGTCATATTGAACTCAGGCCTAAGGAAAGTCACACACCTAAATATCATGATTTTTTTATTTTATTTTTTGGTTTGTACATTGTGCTGTGTTTTCATGATTAGGTTATCTTATGTTTCACATATAAAGAATTACTTCAGATGCTTAGTTGTCGATCATGTCAGATGATGTAGGACAAGATTGAAGTAATCTTTCCTACGAACGCAAGCGGAAGAATAGAAGAATATGACACTGTTTCCGGGGGGAGGGGGTGAACATTAGCACGTACTGTAGCGTGAACAATACGAGAGGGAAAGGAAACAAGAAGAAAGGGGAAATTGGGGGGAATCTGAAGAAACAAAACTATCAAACTAAAACAAATAAACTGAAATTTTATTAATCGATCTTTCTCTCTCTAGAATAGACTAATAATAAAGGTATTTATAAACTTATGACTTACCTAAAAGAAAGAAATCTATTATAAATAGAATTTCTATTTCCTAAGAAAACAAAACACTTATAGAATATTCTTATTACAACTCTCACTCTAATTAGTTACCTAACATAATTGAATAACTAAATAAAAAAAAAAAAACACAGTTGTTGGGAAAAATTCCTGCAAACATGTAAAAGATTAATATACTCTTAATATCTAAAGTTCAAAATAATGACTCTCAAGACAAATATAAAAAACATTAAATATGTTTGTCCTTAAGCTCTTTGTTGACTGCATCATTCTCCCCTGATTGAAAAAATTCGACCTCAAGTTTTGAAGTAGTGGAGAATAAAAATCCCAAAGATCAAAAACATCATCCACGAGATAGACACATAGGCTCCATCATGGAGATTTTTAGTCTCTTCGCTATACGTAGTAGCAAAGAAACTTGATTCTTTGTAGTCTGAACAATGTTAGTCTCCCCAAAGACAAAGTCTACAGTTGGAATGTGAAAAAATTTTCCTTGGCTACACTCCTGAATTGGTTCAACCTTTAACTCTACCATGACCTCTTCCTTATGATCAATTGCAATAGATGCATCTATCATTTTCTGCTTGACTTTCTTGGCTGCAAAATCAGCTTTCATAGATGTTATTTTTGAAACTTTTTTCACTAAAGAATTCTTGTTCACAACCATTTGAGGTTCCTCTTCAAAATTTTGTAGAGCAACTTTAGTGTTACCATCAGAAAACTCAAGAAATTCATCAGCCAATCCTGCTCCAGTTGGTTGTTTTCCCAATAATAAAGCTTCAAGTTGGTTGAATTTGCTCGTCATGGCTTCCAATTTTCTATCAATATCTTGCACTTTGTCCTTTAAGAAAGCAACATCTTCCTGTAAGACAGCAACATCTTTCTAGGTAATTTCATGGTCTTTTGATAAAGTCTCAAATCTTGAAGACAATTCTACGTTGGTAACCATAATTATGGAGGATGATGAAGAAATATGATTAATCGAGAGAAGGAAAGTTTGGGCTCTGATGCCAAACTGATGTAGGACAAGATTGAAGTAATCTTTCCTACGAACGCAAGCGGAAGAATAGAAGAATATGACACTGTTTCGGGGGGTGAACTGGTAGCTCGTACTGTAGCATGAATAGTAACGAGGGGAAAGGAAACAAGAAGAAAGGGAAAATTGGGGGAATATGAAGAAACAAAACTATCAAACTAAAACAAATAAACTGAAATTTTATTAATCGATCTTTATCTCTCTAGAATAGACTAATAACAAAGGTATTTATAAACTTATGATTTACCTAAAAGAAAGAAATCTATTATGAATAAAATTCCTATTTCTTAGAAAACAAAATACTTATAGAATATTCTTATAACAACTCTGACTCTAATTAGTTACCTAACATAATTGAATAACCAAATAAAATAAAAAAAACAAAGTTGTTGGAAAAAATTCCTGCAAACATGTAAAAGACTAAAATACTCTTAATACCCAAAGTTTAAAATAACGACTCTCAAGACAAATATGGAAAACATTAAATTTGTTTGTCCTTAAGCTCTTTGTTGACCGCATCATCAAAAAACACAAGAACTTTTCTTACTTGTATTGTGAACAATTTTGATTTAATTTTTTGCTTGTCAGAAAAGAGTTAATGTAACATTTTTGTTTGTAATTTTCTTACTTGTGTTGCACAGTATTTGGGATTTTACAAGTAGATTTTTCTTAATTGACATGTATTTATGTTGTTGTATTGGATTCATGCTTTTGTTTTGTGTTTGTTTTGATAAATTTACTTATTATTCAATCATCTCTAACTGGGCA
This sequence comes from Mitragyna speciosa, assembly GCA_024721245.1. NCBI lineage: Eukaryota > Viridiplantae > Streptophyta > Magnoliopsida > Gentianales > Rubiaceae > Mitragyna > Mitragyna speciosa. Next base: position 15,686 of record JAMWEH010000356.1, on the reverse strand, counting down.
ACCGCGTTACTGCAATTAAGTAGTTTTCCAATTAAAGGAGGTCATGGTGAACGGGTAAAGCTGATTTCCATTAGTGCATTGGGTGTATGGGCTGTTTACCTGTCCGCATTGCTATGCTTTTGGTACAAAGTACATATTTTAGATAAATGAACGAATGACGTGCCTCATTTTATTCCATAACTGGTTTACCAACTACCCTAATATTTTTTGTTCGGTATAATTTGAAGCACACCATTGCGTTCTTAGGCACTGGCATACAAGATTCCATGAATGCAAGTTAATTCTTGTTTTTGATCCAAATCCAGGCAACAATTTACTAGGAGTTTTAAGTTGCTTTACATTTGAACTAATTACTTGATTTGCTATTTTGATAAGAATGGTACTTGTTGCAGCCTACTATACATTTCTTTCAGAATGGAGAAAAGGCCTCTGAGATTGTGGGTGCTGATGTTAACAAGTTGAGTGCGACCATGGAAAAATTGTACAAGTGAGCGTGCGCACAGCAATCAAGAAATATAGAGATGGAGGTTATTTTACCATGCAATTTCTGTGATTTGATTAGATTTAGGTTTAGAATTGACTTTCTTAAAAATCAATCCATGTATAGAAACTCGTGGATTTTTTACTTTTTGTGAATGCACCCTTTCTGGATTTTATTTAAACAGTGTTAGGAAAGTTAAATACTTATTTCACTAAATTCTATTAATTAATTACTTAATATGTAATACTGAGATTGGTCTTCCTAGCTATAGTTCTAAAACCTTGACCTGATTATTTATTTGTCCTGACAAATTTTTCATACGCTGCAATAAAAAGATTTTGACATTAAGTCTGGATAAATGATGCATAACTATTTTTTTTTTTAACTTTGAAATTCTCGTTTTTCTGTACATGTGGCATCTAAATCGTTTCAAAGAAAGATTAATATTAACCTATTATTTGCAAGGGATAGATTTAGAGCCTATTATCAATAGTTTTTTTTTTTTTAACTTGATTGTAGTTTCTAATTTTTGAAAAATTTTATTTTATGATATTCTCAGCTGTTTTTTTTACTATGTTTGGGGATTTTTTTAAGTTAAAATCAGGAACAATTGATTTTAACTTTTTTAAAATCAATTTTTATAAAAATCAGAAACTATTGAAAACAAGCTCTTAAGTTTATAGAATTAGGTGAATTTCTCAAATCTTGGGTTTATGAATGTGGGTGAGTGCGCCTTCTGTCTCTCATGAGGGTCGTCAATCCAGGGATTCTATCATGGCCTGTGGGCCCAACATTTTAGATACGAGCTATTAAGGCTCAAAATCTTTATGGTTCAGATCTAGGCCGTTAACCCGGTACATTCCAAAAAATTCACGTCAATGATGATCAATAATATTTTGAAAATTTATTATCCCAATAATCCATGCTTCCCTGGGGGCAATGTCACTTAACCTCGAATCACAAGTACTAGAAAAAGATTACATTTTTTTTTTTTTGGGTATCCAAATGACATTACTTCCGTTAACAACCATTTCAATACCATGACAAATTTTGTGTAGCTTTATTTCTAGGGATAATTACAAAAACCTCCCTTGAGGTTTTTGACAATTTAACTGAGCACCTCTCAATTTTTAAAAATTACACAAACCTTCCTTGCATTTACTATTTTAGTAACAAGATCTCCCCTGTCGACATAAGTTTTAAATGAAAATCCAAATTTGCCCTTCTCAATCTAAAAACCAAAAAAAAAAAAATATATATATATTTTTTTTTTCTTTACCACTTGAACTACAACTACAAACTTAATAAACACCATCACCAACTTAATGAATATCGCCACTAACAACCATAAAACAATATGACCAACAGTGGTACACCACTATCAACTGATTAGGAAAATAAAAACAAAAAATTCATCTTGTTTTTACCACTTGATCAACCACCACCAGCACTACCATATCATTTTGGCTCCATTTCCATCAATCACTACCACCACAAACAACCGGATTATAGAGGCAAAATTCGTAAATATTTCCTAGCGAGATACCCAAATCTATTTGCCCAAAACCAATTTTATATTGGTAACTTTATAACTTCCAAACCCTAAATTCATAAATCATTTCATATCTGATAACAAGAATAATATATTATATTAGAAAAAATTTTAAAAAATTTAAAAGCCCTTAGATGGGTGGTTGGTTGTGATTGCAGGAAGGGATAGAGAGGGAAAAGTATGATTAGTCAAAGGTCATTATAGTTATTTTAGCTGGTCAAGGGAGGTTAGTGTAAATTTTCAAACTTCAGGGGTGCCAGATATAATTGTCAGAAACCTCAAGGGAGGCTTCTGTGATTATCCCTTTCTTCTGAGTTATCACTCAGCTGCTCGGGGAAAAAAAGTAAAAAATGGTTATCACAAAATAAATAGTTACATAAAACTATATTTAAATATTGAAAATTTCACTAACAATTAAGTCCTTATCCAATAGTATATGATTGAGGAATTCGATGTGCCTGCAGTTAATAAGGTTTCTTGTTATCTCATATTTGTAAATGTTTATCCTAGTAAATCTCAAAAAGTAAGTGTTTATTTTGATAGATCTCAATCTGAAAATACTACTCCTTTCGTCCCATTTTGATATGTTTATAATTTTTTTCACACAGTTTAATAAAAGTTAAGTTAACTTTATTGAAAAAAATAAATTAATCTATGATGTTCTCAAAATATCCTTGTGTTCATCATTAAATATTTACATTAAATACGAAATAAAAAATTGCACCATAAGCTAAATTAATTCTATTTGATATGTGAATTCACAGTTTGCTATGCATCTCTCACTTATAACAAAGTAATTAAATAAGGATATTTTAAAGAAGTTAAAAATTAATTACATTTTCTAAATGAAAAGTAAACTATGATTTGAGACTGATGAAAAAGAAAAAGAAACTTATCAAAATGAGACAGAGGAGTACAAAAGATTGTTGACTCAACCACTTCCGCTTTTCTGTCGTCTGGAAGAAGCGCACATCATTGATGAACAATATTCAGTTTGACTTCATGGATGAACAATGTGCAGTTTGACAGGGTTGACGAAATCAAGAGCTGTAGCACATAAGGAATACACAAATGATGGTAACAAAACTTGCCATAAAAGGATTTTCAAGTCACTAGTTGCATCGGAAATTTGAAATATATCAATTGTAGGAACACGGTTGACCAAGCTCTACATCAGCTTGGTCACGTCACACATTTTGATTGGTTGACTTCCACCTCAGATAAAACACTTTGACTATGTAATCCAACCTGGCACTTCGGCTACAGACATTGGGAGACTAAATTAATTTTCATCTATTGTTATATCCTCGTTAATGTTTTGACAATACAGTCAATACTGTAAAAAAATGATTTGTCTTATCCCTGAAGTATTCAATTTTCTTCTTCATGATCAATCTCTCATCTCACACTACTGAAAAACACTTCTTTCTCTATCTTCTTTATTGAAGGTCTTTTTACTAACTTAATCATCGGAGTGTTTATGGGAATTAATTCCCCTTGCATGTAAGTTTACTTGTCTTGTAGGTTAGCTCTCTTAGAGAACATGTGAAAATTGGAGATCGAGGACTCTACATCAATCATCTACCAAATGCAAATGTTGCTTCTAAATCATAATCAAATGCAAATCCTGCTTCAACTCGTTTTATTGAGATATGCCAACGGCCTGCAAATACAGAAACACTACAGAAATTCTGCTTCAACTAATTTTATTAAGAGCTACAAAAGCCCTGCAAATACAGAGAGACAACAGCATTAACAGCCATGATACAAGACATATAGAAGCTCTGATTCTTGAAAAACACTTTCATGGGTTTAGAGAACATGTACCTTTTAAGCCTGTATGTAGGGCAGCAGTTGAAGTTTGATCTTCCTCAATGCTACAAGAACTTCTTGTATGTTGCTTCTCTCTCTTGGGGACTCTGATGTGCAGTTTAGAGCCACTTTCATGATGGATGAAATGCATTCCAGCTTTTCTAGAAAGTATTCGTCACCTGCCCTTAGCAAATTAGCATCTATAAGGTGAGCTAAAGCATTTGGCATAGAATTATTGACCCAACTCCTCAGGCTCAAATTTTCACCAAACATTTCATTGTCGGGTTTCGTTCTTGTAAAGACTTCCATCATCATAATTCCAAAACTGTAAACGTCACACTTTGTTGACACTAGTCCTTCCGAACCATACTCTGCAAGAAATATTACTAGCCATCATATGTTTCTCAAATTAAGTGGAAATTTAGCATTTGCAGTTTGTAATAAAAACTAAAATGCTGCAGTTCGTAAGAAAAAAGTTAAAACCTTCACCTGGTGCAAGATAGCAAAATGTGGCCAGTGTTTTGGTGTTTGCAATGCTATTCTCCTCGCCCAAGAATTTTGCAAGGCCAAAATCACTCACATGAGCAACCATAGCTTGATCTAGCAAGACATTATTAGGCTTCAAATCACAGTGAATCACCGTAGTAGAATACTCATGGTGGAGATATTGCAATGCACATGCCACATCAATCATTATATCCAATCTTTGCATCATATCCAGATAGTAATTATGCGAGTACAACCACTTCTCAAGACTTCCATTAGGCATGAACTCAAGCACCAATGCCTTAAACTCTGGGTTAGAGCAACTACTGATGACTTTTGTAAGGTTCCGATGGCGAAGATTGCGCAACACTTCACATTCTGCATCAAAACTCTTGAATGCTCCCTCCAGTTCTAAATCAAACACTTTAATAGCCACAACCCTTGTATCATCAAGAATACCTCTATAAACAGAACCAAAACTTCCTTTGCCCAACAAATTGCTCTCATTATACCCATCAGTTGCATGTAAAAGTTGGTAATACGAAATTCTTTCATGTGTCACAGATAATGATAAACCTGATTGATCTTTGAGAACTTTATCTTTCCTTCGGTATCTTAAGAAAACAAATCCAAAGGACACGGCGCCCACAACTATTATCACCCCAACTAAAAGAAATATAATTCGATGCACCTTCTTGGTTCTCAATCTGTGGCCTGAAATGTTTGGGCATGAAGGAACATTGAACCTTTGAGGTCCACACAGTGCTTCATTTGAAGTGAAGGATTCAGCAGTGAAGTTTGCAAAGGGGCCTCTCGAAGGAATTTCACCACTTAAGTTGTTAAAGGAGACATTGAAGTATGTAAGGTACCGAAGCTTCTCCAGTGAGATTGGAATCGAACCAGAGAGAAGGTTATACGACATATCCAATGCCTGCAAACTGAACATCTTGCCAACTGACTCTGGAATTGATCCATCCAAAATGTTGTGTGCTAAAGAAAGGTTTTGCAAATTCTGCATAGCTCCTATAGTTCCTGGTATGCCACCTGAGAAATGATTCACTGACAAATCTATATATGTCGCAGTTCTTAAATTGTTGATTTCAGGAGCTAAGGAACCACTTAAAGAATTTGATGAGAGATCGAGCTCCAGGAGATCTCTTAGGTTCCATATGCTTGCAGGTAGTGTAGAGTTTAATCTGTTGGAACCTAAATAAAGATACCTCAAAGACGTAACATTTCCTAAGCACTCTGGAACTGATCCCAAAATTTGATTTCGTCCCAGATTTAATGTGCCCAAGTTTCGGAGTAAACAGAAGAAATCCAGGGCGACGTTGCTTAGCTTGTTGATATCAAGATCTATTTGTTGGAGCTTTTGCATGTCTTTAACTGTGATTGGCAATGACCCGGTCAACTGATTAGTGTGTAGACTCAATATAAGCAAACTGCTCAAATTGCCCATTCCATCTGGAATGCTGCCCCTGATTTTACAATTGTATGCATACAATCTTTCAACAGAAGTAGAAAGATTCCCAATTGAAGTTGGTAAAATGCCATTTAGAGGATTATTACTCACAGCTATTACTTCCAAATATTTGCAATTTGTCAACGAAGTGATGATGCTCAACTCGGGAGACGAAGAGGCAATAGTTAAATTGTTTTGATTTAGATTCAACAATTTAAGGTTTCTGAGATCCCCTAGGGTATTGGGAATTGAACCCATGAATTTGTTTTGAGAAAGTTCTATGTTAAAAAGTTGAGAACAATTTGATATCGAATCTGGTATAACTCCACCAAAGTTATTTGAATTCAGAAAAGTTGCTCTAAATTGGGAGGCCCATAACACATGCCTGATGGAAGGTCGCCTGAAAGCTGATTTGCTGTTAGTGAAATTATTTGTATCATAGAGAGGTTGAAGATCTCCAGTGGTATCGAACCGGTTAACTTATTCAACTCTAGGTTGAGTTCCTTCAGATATTGTAGGTTTGTGATCTCTTGTGGTATCATACCTGTCAAAAATTGCAGTCTACATTAGTGTCTATTCAGTGGCGAAAATTCTGATACTCTAGGCTAGTTCATTTTTGTACCTTTAATGTTGCTACCACCAATATCTAGTATCTCCAGAGCAGTTGCATTACAGATCTCTTTGGGAATTACACCTGCAAAATATAAGTATCTGAGTTGCAAGAGTAATGGCAGTGCACTGTGACAATTAAGCATTATTTATCATTATCTGAACAAAGACAAATGAAAATAATTTATTGAATTTTGCTTTGTCCACAGATGTAAGAATCAGGATCTCTACCTTCTAAATAGTTCATGCCCAAATATAGCTCTTGAAGAGCCTTCATTTCGCCAATGTCTTTTGGTACGGATCCACTAAACTTGTTGAAAGACAATGACAGCACTTGAAGTTCTCTGCATTGAGCTAAACTTGATGGTATCTGACCACTTAGCTTATTCTTTGATAGGCTAAGCCATTTGAGTCTCGGAAGATTTTGACACATATAATCATGAACACTGCCAGACACGCTATTGCCCGAAAGAGATATTATCTCCAGGGACGAAATATTGAAAATTTCTTTTGCAATATTTCCATTCAAAGAATTGAATGATAGACTTAAAATTTCCAAATTTGACATGTTAGAGATGGAAGGTTGGATGGAACCTGAAAAGCTGTTGTTTCTGAGAGATAAGATTTGAAGTTCATGAAAGGAACTAAACCAGGGGGAAAAATCTCCACTGAGATTGTTGAGGTCCAAATTAAGCACTCTTAATCGGCGCAATCGAGCAAATTCATGCGGCAGTTGTCCATGGAACTTGTTTATACTCATGTCTAGAGAAACAAGAAACGATAGGTTTCCCAGTTCTGAAGGTATGATACCTATCAGGTCCATGTTTGAAATATTTAAGGCAGTCACTCTAAGATGACGAAAGCCGCAAGTGACTCCAATCCAATCGCAGACAGAAGGACCAATGGACCAGTTTTTTGACAATATTTGATGAGGGTCTAGTGAAATTTGATCTCTCAAGGCCAGAAGGGCAGATTGATCCGTTGTAATATTGGTTTTCGTCATGGCTAAGCAAGCTGAAAGGAGACATAGCAACAGAAGTCCAAGGGGCAAATGGTAGTGAATAATCTTCATTTGAGCACTTAAAATTTGAGATGGGGGAGTAAAATGGCAAACAATAGCAGATTGCTGGTCTAGATATAGTTCCAAACAAGTATATTACAGTACTATGTTTCAATTTTGTGGGTCGAAATACAAAATTAATTCATTTGGATTGTGTTTTTTTGGAGAATTTTTTTTACAATAAAATTGTAGCAAATTTTGAAATATAGCGTATGTGAAATAAAAGAGTGATTACAAATATACCAGGGTGATTGGAGAACGTGTTTAGAGAATATTTTCAAGTATTGTTACAAAATAATACCAATCCAAGTAGTCATGGTATCCGATTATTAATGCATTTGACAGAGAGAGATATGTCCATATTTTGATGAATTCTCATTTAAGTATCATTCAGTAACTGTAATTGTTGAATTTTCTGAATAAGTTGCTACTTTAAACAGCAAAAATTTAACCGTACTTCTGAAGGCAAAATGTCAATTTCACAAGGAATCGATTTTCCGTGTTGTAGAGTAACATCCATACGCCAATCTTTTTTCAGAAGAACAATAAAAAAAATCCTTCATGCAATAGAATTCTTTGTAGGATTGATTTTAGAGATAGTTTTAAGAAATTTTCACACTTGCAACAAGTCTATATCTTCATCACTTGTGCATAAAAAAACTCATACAGAATGTACCGCGTGCTTAAGGCTTTCTCTTCTAAAGATCTACTGTGCTATGTATACAAATTGATTTACATGCAAGTGATATCATTTTTCATTTCTAACGCGATATCTAGTTTGATGATGATTTATTTAATTCAGTCTATTGATCAGTTTACCAACATCTCTCACTTTCTGCCATGACAGGCATTATATGCACAGTTGTGGGATACCTGATATTTGATTACTAGACAGGAATCAGCCAGCAAAAGATGGTTCAACAAAACACACAACCCAATTATGAATCATCTGTCGTCTATACTTTTGTTCCTTTCATCTATGAAGATGCACAATTATATCGCCATTGCATAATAGAAATTGAAATTAATTGACTAATATGCAATTATTCCAACAGCAAAGAAAAACCATCCTCTAGTTTTGGTAACCAATAAGGAGTTTAATCTTACTTACCACTCCCAAAAAAAAAAAAAAAAAAAACAATGATGAGTTTTCCTTGGAAGACAAAGTCTTTAATTCTGGCCGTCGGAACTCACAAGTGACATTTGGACCGGTTGATAGTCTAGATTTAAAATAAAAAAGCAATTTCGTTTTGAAATGATAAATAGTTACACTATATTTTAGCAGAGTTATATTATCATTTCACTATGAAAAAGTTACATTATTATTTTAACATAATTACGGCTTTTTAAGTGACATATTACGCACGACTCAAATTGTGATAAATGAAAGGCCCAACTTGCAAGCCCCATTCCCATTCATTCCACGCATTGTTGACTGCGGTCCGCGGCTAACGCTTAAAGGTCTTGGTGGTGGTGCCGGACATGCCGGTAAGGCCCTTGGCAGTTAGCTTCAAGATTCAAAGATGCTATTCTTTGGTGGGCCGAGAGGTTTTGACTTACAGGACTTCCAAAACATTCATGTTCCAGGATATGAATACTTAGTGTCGGCCCAAAAACGTTACTAGTATAATAATTATTTATAGACAAAATTGTTTACTCAGTTTATTAAAATATGCATTCTTGTTGTTTTTTAGTGAATATATTACAATGTGGGATCAGATGTCAAAGTCTTATTGCCTTCATACAATTATTGGAAGGCGCACCAAGAAGTCGCGACGTCCACAATATGTAATAAATTTTGGGAATAATTTCACATACATCTCTTGAGATTTGTCATAATTACATTCACCTTCTCTTAGGTTTTAAAAATTACACTTATACCTCTTGTATTTATATTTTTCATAACAAAACAAGTCCATTTTGATAATGTGACCTAAAAACCCTAATTAAACACTTTAAAATATGCTTAATTGATTTTAAATTGATCATCTCTTTTTTATTAATATATTTATTTGTAAAATTTTAATAGATAAAATAAATTCATTTACATTAGTCAGATAATTGAATCTTGAAGAAGTAATATTTGGTAGATATTGAAAATTTGATGTACTTTTGATATTTTTATGACTAATTAATTAATTGTTTGAGATTTATTTATCTCTTTTAAAGGCAATTAAGCATATTTTAAGGTGTTTGGTTGGTATTTTTTTGTTACGTTATCAAAATGGACTTGTTTTGCTATGAAAAATTTAAACACAAGGGCATAAGTGTAATTTTCAAAACTTGAGGGGAGGTAAGTGTAATTATGGCAAACCTCAAGGGAGGCATGTGAAATTATCCCTAAATTTTGAAATGATGTAATTTTACAAAAGAATTTTTGGGCTTATATAATATTTCTAAAGTCTTCCCTTAGACCCCATATTCTATCATTTTCGGCCACTTTCTGGCAACTTTTTTTTTTTTTTTAATGTAACCATTTTCCCTAATTTTTCATACCTAAGAAAATGTCATTTTTTAACAGCATTCAAATATCTTTAAATTTCCCCAACAACTTCGTTAGGGAGAAAAAAATCAAATTATTTGGAGAAAAGTGAACATAAAGAATGTTTCAATAATTTTTATTCACTAACGAAACTTAACAGTAAAATACATTTAATTCTCTGGAGTAGACAAAATAGATTATTAACCATGTGCTTTGTTATATATTAGGGATTTTTTCAATACATAAATTTAATAATCTCCTTAAAATTATGATACAACTTGCTGACAAGCTACGTATTCCTATGGAATATGTAATTTGAATGGCAACTTGTCTAGTAGCAATGTAAATTATTACAATAAAGTATAATACGAATGAAGTTTGTTAAATACTACATGCGTTTATAACGTAAATTATTACAGTAGAGTATAATATGAATGAAGTTTATTAAATATTACATGTGTTTATAGCCTAAATTAGGAGTACTTTTTAATGTATGGTAAAGCAGAGTCTCTCTTCAAATTAAATGTAAAAATTTTCTAACCATTTTGTTACAGGCATTAACTTTTTCACCCGTGATATGAACAAATCGAATAAATTTATTTTACCCTTTAATCTCAACGACTTTTCCCAAAGTGGTAAGATGTTGGGATCCATTTTTTCCCAAAGAGGTAAAATCTTCAATCCACTTAATTAGTGTGTTAAGTGCAATCGTTTCACAAACTCTTAAATGTTTATACATTTTATATACAAATCAATAATGTCATATATATTTTATATTTTTTCTATAATTGAATGTGCATTAGGCATAAATACAAGAAGTTACTTCAATTTAATGCGTAAATTCTTCGTGGTTGTGGAAAATCAATTGTCAATATTTGGCAACTACCAAGTACAATTTGTACAAAAATTTTTACATTCTATTTTAAAACGTGAAGTATGTTAATACATGTTCGCCCCAGAAAGCCATGTAATTATAATTTACGTTGTTTTTCCATATCAAGTGGCTATATATTGAAAATGAATAGAGGGTCGAGCGGTTAAAGTTTTATGATTTCACTCAGAGGTTGTGGGTTCAAATTCCACCATTCCCCTCCCCAAATGTAATAGTATAGGTTTGATTAAAAAAAAAAAGTGGCTATGTATTATATAAAGTGGAGAGGGAAGTTAATGTGATTGTTGAAGCCAATTTTTGGTGTGATTGTACACTTGGCTCACGTTAGGGGTGGGCATAGATTGGGTTCTCGCTCCTAAGAGGATTTGGCTGACCCTATCATAATCTATCGGGTCAACAAATTTTTCACCCTAAACCGACCCTAATGTCCTTGGGTACCAAAATAAATAGGAGTGGGTCACAAGGTACCCGACCTGCCCCTAATATTTTTTGACTAAAATTTGTAATGGCTAATTGGTTAGACTATAACACAAAATCATACACCAAGGTCCAAAGCCTTCCAAAGGTTAGACTATAACACAAAATCAAACACCAAGGTCCAAAGCCTTCCAAAATTTTCCTTCCTTCTTTAATTTCTCAAAAAATCATAAATATCCACTAATTCATGTTACTAATTAAAAGGACTTACTCTATAATCTCAATTAATCTCGATTTTGATGATTAACAAACTAATGCCAATGTATACTAATATTCTACCAAAATGTATTTGCGCTAAATTAGTTAGGAATAAAAAAGAAGTCAAAATGGGATGTAAAAAACTAAAGCGGGCGTTCAGTTAATTGTCCGGATGCTCTCTAGATTTTGGCAGATGAGAAAGCGGATGTCCAGCTAATTGTTTGGATGGTTTTTGGAGTGTAGTGGACGACAAAGCTGGACGACAGCTTGCGGAGTGGACGTTTGGATCGCGACTGTATTTAGGTTAATACTTTTAATAAAATTATCATAAGGTCCCTATATTTTCTTATATTTACATAATTACCCTCGGGTCAGTGCCTGCGGGCTTTTATTTTTCTAACCCGTATCCGTACCCGAAATTTGCTGCTACCTGACCCTAAAGCTGACCCGTTGAGGAAAAAGATTTCGGTTATCCTATTTTTCAAGTTGGCTCGAATGGTTTCTCGGGTCAACGGTTTATTTTGCCCACCCCTAATTCATGTGTGTACAATACATTGATTCATTAGTCCAGAAAATAATAAATAAGGGTAATTGTAAGGAAAATATTATCATTGTTATCGCAAAGTTTGATCTTTGGCGAAATTGGCTCCAAAGTTTAAGCAAAACCAATATAGTCCTCGAAATATTCAATTCTGTTTAAATTGGTTTCTACTTTTTTTGGTAAAAATAAATGTAGTCCTTAAAATATTTAATTTCAACCAAATTAGTCACTAGAGTTGTAACAACCCTAGAAGCACATAAAACTTATTTAGATTTATGTTAGACATATTAGAAAAAAAAAAAGAAAAAAGAAAAACCGAAATAGCTAAAATGAATAGCTAATGCATGATTTCTTTCATGTTATAGTATGTTATACATTTTCCTTTAAGGGTTGTACCATAGAGCTCTTGCAAATTAATGAAGAGATAAATATAAAAATCTCCTCTAATTCTAGTTAGCCAAGTTGGTAGCTATGTGCCAAAAAGTCAAAACCCTATGTCAACTTTTGTCTTGCTAGGATTGGTTGATTTTTTCCCATTTCTCTCTTTATTTCTTTTTCATTTTTCTTGGCCTATTTCTTTCTTTTTCCTTCAAGCTTGGCCGGCCATCTTTCTCTTCTTTCTTCTCTCTTTTGCTTTCATTTTCTTGAAGCTTTTCTCTTCATTTTGGTCATCTCCTTCCATTGAAAGTGAGCTTATCTTCTCACTAAGCAAAGTTCTAGACTTACTTGAGGTATTTACCATGAACTTTTGTTATTTTTCCAAGTTTATAAGTTGTAGTTGTGTAAGTTTATAATCAAGTTCTCGTTGTTAAGCATGAGTAATTAGGCCATGATTATGAAGTTTTATTCCATGTTATGATGTTTATTGGCTTGAATGACTTGTAGTTAGTGTTTAAATTTTGAAATAACAAGTAGTGATTATTGATTGGTTGAAGAACCTTGGTATGGTTCAAGTGATTTAATTGAAATTTTGAGTGAAATTGAGATTGATTAAGACATAGAAGTTATAGAACTAGTTGAATTTGGTTGGTTGGTTGATTTTCCTTACAAGTTAAAATTTTGGGTTAGTTCGATTTTAGGGGAGATGCTGCCGAAAATTCGGTAGAATTTAAAGAGCAAAAATTTGATAGGCGAGATTTAACCTAGGATATGCAGAAATTTAGGGAATTTGATGTGCAGAAAATTTCAAGAGCATGATCTATTAGTGAATTAATTTTCCTAGAACAAGAAACCCTAAAACCAAAACCCTAAATCTAAAACCCTAAACCCTAGGTTCAAACCCTAAACCCTAAAACCTAAACCCTAGAAATAATTGGGTTGTTTCTTGAATTTTCTTATTTATTTACTTCGGGTTTTAATCAGGTTTTCACTAGGTTATTTCTTTTGAATTCCAGGACCTGAGAGTGATTCACGTTCTTATTACGAGATTTTCTCCTAGTTACTCCAGGTGAGTGTTTCTAAGTGTGCATGATGCATGAAATGCTATGTTATACTTAAAAGTGTTATTTAATGAAATGTATTACTTGAGGAGAGATGTGTACTTTATCGCATCTATTTCGCAATGTGTTACATGCTTTCATTATCCAATGTGTTATTTGTGCTTGAGACTTCCGTGACTAACTTTACCGTTACTTCACGGTTAGTCAATCCGGTCGTGATTAGGAGGGTATAAGGTGCTGGGTGTTTTAGGGCATGTTGTTCTTTCCTATTTGGGTTGAATTCCTCTAAGAGGCCAACTCTGGATTGAACTTTCTTGCTTGTTGGCCCTCCAAGGTTGAGATTACTCCCTGGATGTGGTAGCTGGTATGGAGGTTATAAGGTGTATGGTGGTTAGGGTACTTGCTTGTTAATACTGATATGATCATTGGCGAGGACCTGAGCTGTTATCTCGGTCCCAACGCTAGTGTTACATGCTCCAGTATTGTTACTCCTACGGTCGAGGTTGCTCCTGTGGTCGAGCCTATTATCTGTCCTTGACTACTTGCTATTTAACTTGTTTATACACTGTTTATTGAAATCGTTAATTATTATTATTTAATATTTTAATGGTTCACTGGTATGGTTGCATGACTTGAGCACTCACTGGGCTATTATAGCTCATCCCTTTTATTTGTTTTCTTTAACCAGGCTTCCCGTACTGCTAAAGCTGGAAAGCAGATTTTTGGATATGTTAGATGTTTTTTTTTATATATATTTTGATAGCCAAATTGTTTAGGCTATTAATGTAAATACTATGTATATTTTGGGATGTAAAACCTCTTAGTGGTACTTGTACTCTTAAGTTGAATTATATGAATATATTTTTGGGTTATATATGTTTGGATTTATTGAGTGAGTGTTTGATATGAGTCATGGCGAGAGCCAGGCAGGTAGTCCGCTAAGCCCTTTGGTGCGCCTCTGGGTAAAGTGGGGCTGTCATAAGAGTTTTGTTAAAAAAAAGTCATTAAAAATTCATAAAAATATAGAATTAAGAAAATTCATAAAAATTGAAGAAAAATCACAAGCATTGTAAAAATTTAAATATAAAATGTATTCAATTTGATCAAATAAAGATAGTTAAAGTAAGTTATCAATTTACTAACATAATAAATCACACGCTCTACACATGTTGTCTTATTTATAAAGTTAACATTTGATTACCTTATGTTCCAAAATTCTAAAAAAAATAAAATTTTAAAAAATGGACAATAGGTGATTATTTTATATTTTCATGACTTTAAAAAATTCTTGTGAATGTTTTTCAAATCTTTACAATTTTATGAATTTTTATGTATGTTTTGTACTATTTTATGAATTTTCTTAATTATTTAGAAATATTTAAGGGCTAATGTGATTGAAATTGAATATTTTAGGAACTACATATGTTTCGACCAAAATATTAGGGAATAGTTTGATGAACTGCCGAGGTGGGGAATACCTCTTTCATGAATATAATAGTTACACGACCCAATTTAGCATTGACCATCTGAACAAATTTCATGCGGAGTAGAAATCTGCCATATGATTCCAAAAACGAGGAGGCCCCTCTAGGCAAGCTCATTAACTTCAACAAAACGGATCATAATTCGGAAAAGGTCCCGATCCCATGAATAAGAGTTAGACTGGTTTGGTTTGCTAAACCGAATTTAGTTTTAATGAGTTAGACAGGTTTGGTTTGCTAAACCAAATTTAGTTTTAATGATTTACTCTTGTTAATTAATACGTCATCCGACTTTGCCACTTTCTGAAAATTATTGTTGCTTCATGAACTCTCGTTTTTTCACATGCTCTTAGGAGTGGTTTGCAAAAACAAGGGAGAGAACCGAATATATATATATATATATATATATATATATATATATATATATATATCTCCCGAACTAACACGAATTGTTCTTTTTCTAAACTGTCTAGAAACGGTTTAAGTCATAAATAAAACAAATAGAATGGATAAATGAGGAGAAAAAGAAATCCATTCAAATATTTGTAGACCCCAAGTTTTGACACATGATTTATTTTCAAACATTGGAAGGGCATGTTTGCACTTTTTGGGACAAATTTTAATTTTTTAATAATTTGAGGGGCAAAATAGTAATTTTATCTGTAAATATTTTTCTATCAGCTTTTGGGGCCTTTAAATTCATATTTTTACTTT
>JAMWEH010001281.1:0-39220 GCA_024721245.1 Mitragyna speciosa | reverse complement strand
TTTATTGATTGTATGATATATTTGACGTTGTTTTAAGTTTATTACTTTCTCAAGTTGGCAACCCAAACTTTGCATTCATCAACCTGGCAGCCCAAGGTCATGCTATCCGACCAGCAGCCTGGTCGGCATCTTTTATTTAATGTTCAAGTCTGGCAGCCCAGACATTGCATTGATGACTCCTGGCAGCCCAGGAATCATTTATTTACTTTCTCAAGTTGGCAGCCCAACTTTGCATTCATCAACCTTGGCAGCCCAAGGGTCATGCATCCGTCCAGGCAGCCTGGTCGGCATCTTTTATTTATGTTTCAAGTCTGGCAGCCCAGACATTGCATTTTATGACTCCCTGGGCAGCCCAGGATCATTTATTTACTTTCTCAAGTTGGCAGCCCAACTTTGCATTCATCAACCTTGGCAGCCCAAGGTCATGCATCCGTCCAGACAGCCTGGTCGGCATCTTTTATTTATGTTTCAAGTCTGGCAGGCCCAGACATTGCATTTATGACTCCCTGGCAGCCCAGGATCATTTATTTACTTTCTCAAGTTTGGCAGCCCAAACTTTGCATTCATCAACCTTGGCAGCCCAAGGTCATGCATCCGTACCAGCAGCCTGGTCGGCATCTTTTTATTTATGTTTCAAGCTCTGGCAGCCCAGACATTGCATTTATGACTCCTGGCAGCCCAGGATCATTTATTTACTTTCTCAAGTTGGCAGCCCAACTTTGCATTCATCAACCTTGGCAGCCCAAGGTCATGCATCCGTCCAGCAGCCTGGTCGGCATCTTTTATTTATGTTTCAAGTCTGGCAGCCCAGACATTGCCATTTATGACTCCTGGCAGCCCAGGATCATTTATTTACTTTCTCAAGTTGGCAGCCCAACTTTGCATCTCATCAACCTTGGCAAGCCCAAGGTCATGCATCCGTCCAGCAATCCTGGTCGGCATCTTTTATTTATGTTTCAAGTCTGGCAGCCCAGACATTGCATTTATGACTCCTG
This sequence comes from Mitragyna speciosa, assembly GCA_024721245.1. Taxonomy (NCBI): domain Eukaryota; kingdom Viridiplantae; phylum Streptophyta; class Magnoliopsida; order Gentianales; family Rubiaceae; genus Mitragyna; species Mitragyna speciosa. The sequence continues at coordinate 38,225 of JAMWEH010001281.1, read as the reverse complement.
GCAGCCCAGGATCATTATTTACTTTCTCAAGTTTGGCAGCCCAAACTTTGCATTCATCAACCTTGGCAGCCCAAGGTCATGCATCCGATCCAGCAGCCTGGTCGGCATCTTTTATTTATGTTTCAAGTCTGGCAGCCCAGACATTGCATTTTATGACTCCTGGCAGCCCAGGATCATTTATTTACTTTCTCAAGTTGGCAGCCCAAACTTTGCATTCATCAACCTTGGCAGCCCGAAGGTCATGCATCCGTCCAGCAGCCTGGTCGGCATCTTTTATTTATGTTTCAAGTCTGGCAGCCCAGACATTGCATTGTATGACTCCTGGCAGCCCAGGATCATTTATTTACTTTCTCAAGTTGGCAGCCCAACTTTGCATTCATCAACCTTGGCAGCCCAAGGTCATGCATCCGACCAGCAGCCTGGTCGGCATCTTTTATTTATGTTTCAAGTCTGGCAGCCCAGACATTGCATTTATGACTCCTGGCAGCCCAGGATCATTTATTTACTTTCTCAAGTTGGCAGCCCAAACTTTGCATTCATCAACCTTGGCAGCCCAAGGTCATGCATCCGACCAGCAGCCTGGTCGGCATCTTTTATTTATGTTTCAAGTCTGGCAGCCCAGACATTGCATTTATGACTCCTGGCAGCCCAGGATCATTTATTTACTTTCTCAAGTTGGCAGCCCAACTTTGCATTCATCAACCTTGGCAGCCCAAGGTCATGCATCCGACCAGCAGCCTGGTCGGCATCTTTTATTTATGTTTCAAGTCTGGCAGCCCAGACATTGCATTTATGACTCCTGGCAGCCCAGGATCATTTATTTACTTTCTCAAGTTGGCAGCCAAACTTTGCATTCATCAACCTTGGCAGCCCGAGGTCATGCATCCGACCAGCAGCCTGGTCGGCATCTTTTATTTATGTTTCAAGTCTGGCAGCCCAGACATTGCATTGATGACTCCTGGCAGCCCAGGATCATTTATTTACTTTCTCAAGTTGGCAGCCCAACTTTGCATTCATCGACCTTGGCAGCCCAAGGTCATGCATCCGCCCAGCAGCCTGGTCGGCATCTTTTATTTATGTTTCAAGTCTGGCAGCCCAGACATTGCATTTATGACTCCTGGCAGCCCAGGATCATTTATTTACTTTCTCAAGTTGGCAGCCAAACTTTGCATTCATCAACCTTGGCAGCCCAGAGGTCATGCATCCGACCAGCAGCCTGGTCGGCATCTTTTATTTATGTTTCAAGTCTGGCAGCCCAGACATTGCATTGATGACTCCTGGCAGCCCAGGATCATTTATTTACTTTCTCAAGTTGGCAGCCCAACTTTGCATTCATCAACCTTGGCAGCCCAAGGTCATGCATCCGCCCAGCAGCCTGGTCGGCATCTTTTATTTATGTTTCAAGTCTGGCAGCCCAGACATTGCATTTATGACTCCTGGCAGCCCAGGATCATTTATTTACTTTCTCAAGTTGGCAGCCCAACTTTGCATTCATCAACCTTGGCAACCCAAGGTCATGCATCCGTCCAGCAATCTGGTCGGCATCTTTTATTTATGTTTCAAGTCTGGCAGCCCAGACATTGCATTTATGACTCCTGGCAGCCCAGGATCATTTATTTACTTTCTCAAGTTGGCAGCCCAAACTTTGCATTCATCAACCTTGGCAGCCCAAGGTCATGCATCCGACCAGCAGCCTGGTCGGCATCTTTTATTTATGTTTCAAGTCTGGCAGCCCAGACATTGCATTTATGACTCCTGGCAGCCCAGGATCATTTATTTACTTTCTCAAGTTTGGCAGCCCAAACTTTGCATTCATCAACCTTGGCAGCCCAAGGTCATGCATCCGCCCAGCAGCCTGGTCGGCATCTTTTATTTATGTTTCAAGTCTGGCAGCCCAGACATTGCATTTATGACTCCTGGCAGCCCAGGATCATTTATTTACTTTCTCAAGTTGGCAGCCCAACTTTGCATTCATCAACCTTGGCAACCCAAGGTCATGCATCCGTCCAGCAATCTGGTCGGCATCTTTTATTTATGTTTCAAGTCTGGCAGCCCAGACATTGCATTTATGACTCCTGGCAGCCCAGGATCATTTATTTACTTTCTCAAGTTTGGCAGCCCAAACTTTGCATTCATCAACCTTGGCAGCCCAAGGTCATGCATCCGCCCAGCAGCCTGGTCGGCATCTTTTATTTATGTTCCAAGTCTGGCAGCCCAGACCTTGCATTGATGACTCCTGGCAGCCCAGGATCATTTATTTACTTTCTCAAGTTGGCAGCCCAACTTTGCATTCATCGACCTTGGCAGCCCAAGGTCATGCATCCGTCCAGCAGCCTGGTCGGCATCTTTTATTTATATTTCAAGTCTGGCAGCCCAGACATTGCATTTATGATTCCTGGCAGCCCAGGATCATTTATTTACTTTCTCAAGTTGGCAGCCCAACTTTGCATTCATCAACCTTGGCAACCCAAGGTCATGCATCCGTCCAGCAGCCTGGTCGGCATCTGTTTACATTTCAAGTCTGATAGTCCAAACATGGCATCTAACTCATCAATATTTATTTTGTCCAGCAGCCTGTACTCTTTGCTTATCTATTAGTTTAGGCATTTTATTACGTCTTGCAGTTTTTATGTTATCTTTGTTCAACAGTTCGAATGTTACGTTGTCTTCTCCATTTTAATGAAAAAAAAAAAGAAAAAAAAAAAGAGTTTGAATGCTTGCGTTAACAATTGCAATTATGTTATCATTTGTGCGAATAGTTTACCTGCATTCGAACTACGTTTTGACCTGATTCCCTCATGTGGGATACGTAGGCAGCTCCTAGGGAGCCCGGTCATTCTTTCTGCATTTCTTACATTCATCTTTACCGGAGTCAATACATTTGTATTTTTATTTATAAGTGAGTCAAAATTTGGTTTTGTCTACGTCTTTGTCTGGAACCTCTTTGAGCTTCCGACAAAGAGGGGCAAGCTGTAGACACCAAATTTTGACACACATTTTATAAAAATATGCGTATTACTTTATTTAGGGGTTATTGTGATTTTCAGGGGCCAATTATAATTTTTGTGTATATTACGTCTAATTTGTCACATCAGGGGCAAAATGGTAATTTTACCATGTAAATATTAGTTTATTTTATTTTATTTCTTAAATACATTGATTTTACTATTTTTATCATTATTTATGATTTTAATGATTTTTAAGAGCCATTCATCATTTATTTAAAATTTTAGTATTTTTTTTTAATGGCACGTTTCCCAATGCAGTCTCTTTTATGAGAATTTTTAAGTAAAAATTTCATATATGTATTTTGTATGTTCATAAATTTTCTGTAAAAATCTCATAATTTTTAGAGGTCATTTAGTACTTATTTAATTTTTATCCTTTTAAAGGCACGTTTCCCAAGAATGCGTTAATTTTGAAATTTTTGAGTGAAAATTATACTATATGTGCTTTATGTGATAATATATGTTGTGTAAGATTTTTGTGATGTCATTTATTAATTTTCATAAATTTTATAATTTTGCCATATTTAGGTCATGTTTTCCAATGCATCTTTTTTTTATTTATTTATTTCATTTTTTTCTTCTTCTTATAATATTGTATTTCAGTTTTTTTTTAATATATAATGTACAAAAAAAAAAAGGTTCAAATAGTTTTATTTCTATTTTATTTTCATTCTTCATTTTTCTTTGTTTTCTTCTTTTTCTAAAAAAAAAAAAAAAAAAAAAAAAAAAAAAAAAGGAATTGAACAGCAGCAGCAACGCTGCTGCTGTTGCATCTGCAAATGGCTATTTAGCAGCCCAAACACTATCATTTTGATAGCCAACTACATCACCAACTTCACCTAATTTCAGCAGATTGTCAAAGATTTTACTCAATTTTGTTTTTCACCATTTTCACACTCCACCCTCTGCATCTCAATCACCATTCTCTCCTCTTCACTCACTGCACACACTTCCACCTTCCCTCACCAGAACAGACACACAACACACATCTCACGCCACTTTTCCCTCACTCCCTCTGCTTCCCCTTCCCTCACATCACACAGATGGCACTGATCTCACGCCACTTTTCCCTCACCTTCTCTCTGCCTCCTCATCCCCTTCCCTCACCTTCACAGACAAGAAAAACAGACATCTGCACAATCACCTCACCATTTTCTGCCTTCAATACATCTGCACACACTTGACCTCTCTCTCGGCACTCACATTGCATACCAAACACACACACGACTCACACAGACACAAACACCTCCCCCTTCATTTTCTTCCTCACCTGCATTCTCAACTCACACGTAGACAGAACACACACAAGCCTCACAAACTCACCAGACAAACACCTCACCATTTTCTCCTCATCAGTTCACTCACTCGGCAAAATACACAACCAGACGCACACTTGCATACAAGCCTCACCACACAGGCACACAAACAGGCATACACACACAGTAGCACACACGACACATACACAATCACACACACACAGAAGCACATTAACACCTGCAGAAACACATTCACACACCAAACAGCCATTTCACCTGCACTCAATTCAGCAACACAAACACACAGCCTCATTTGCACTTCCTCACCTCACACACCCTATAGAACACACGCACAACACACACCTGCAATTCAAATCCCCTCCCCTGCAGGCACAGACACACACAGACACACAATTCGCACACACAGACACACAATTCGCACATACATACACACAGCACACCTGCATACTCCCAGACACACGCACAACACACACTTGCATTTTCCACACAATCCAGACAACCAAACATTCACAAAGAACTCACACGCACACACAAACACTCATCAGCCCACACATACACACACCTGCACAAAATCAGCATTAAAAAAAAAAAAAAAAAACAACAACAACAACAAGCAACAACGACAACAGTAGCAGCAGTAGCAACAACCGACGGAGCACCACCAGCCCCGCCGCGCACCACCACCGACGTCGGACCAGCCCTGCTTCTTTGATTCAGGTAAAAAAAAAAAAAAAAAAAAAACTCTCAATCCCTCTTTCATTTTTGTACAATTAATTGATGAATTTAATGCATGATTTGGGGATTTTGGCATGATTTGGGGAAGGAATCAGTTGAGAGAGACGATTGAACCGAAGAAAAAAAAATCGAGAGAGAATCGGGGAAGAAGAAAGAAAGGAAGAGAGAAAAAAAAAGAAGAAGAAAGAAAGAAAGAAAGAAAGAAAAGAGAGAAAGAAAGGAAAGAAAGGAAAGAGAAAAAAAAATGTCTGTAAAAGAGAGGACCGGAAGAGAGAATCGGCGGGGGGGGGGGAAGAACAGAATCGGGAAGAAGAACCAAGAGAGAAAAGAAGAAGAGAAAGAAGAAAGAAAGAAAAAGAAAAGAGAAAAGAGAAATCAGGAAGAGAGAAAAGAAAAAGAAAAAGAGAGAAAAAGGAAAGAAAAAAAAAAAAAAAAGAAAGAAAATGAAAATCGGTTAAAAAAAAAAAATGTTAAGCAAAACTACGTCGTTTCGGCATGAAACGACGTAGTTTTGACAAGTTGCTTTTATTTATTTATTTTTATTATTATTTTAGCAGATTATGTATTTCTGTTTTGCCCCCTTAAGTTTTAATTATTTGATTATTCCTGTTAATACTTTTAGTTTATTTCAATTAAGTCCTTATTTATTTAAGTTAACCCCCTAAAATTTGTAGTTTCTTTCAATTATGTCCAGAATAATTGCAATTTAGTTTTTAAACTTGCTGGAAATTATATTTTTCCCCTTTAGCTTGTCAGAAATTGCGATTTTAGTCCCTCATGTCTGCTGAAATTACATTTTTATCCCTGAATGTTGCTGGAAACTATAATTTAGTCACTTATGTTTGCTGGAATTGTATTTTAGCCCCTAGATGTTGCTGAAAATTATAAATTTGGCCCCTCTTGTTGCTGAAACTTGTATTTTTGCCCCCAAACCTTGCTGGAATTTCATTTTGCCATTATATTTTTGCTGGAATTACTTTATTGTCCTCCAATGTTGCTGGAATTTATATTTTTGCTCCCCAAATAGCTAGAACTTGAAATTTTGCCCTTAAATGTTGCTGTAAATTATGTATTATTTAATGACCTTGCTGAAATTATATTCTTGGACTTAAGTATTGCTGGAATTTTTATTTTTGGGCATTATACTTGCTGAAAATTACATTTTAGCTTTTAAATTTGTTGTAAACTATGTCATTACCTTAATTAGGGTTTAAAATTATAATTTTACCCTTTTATTTGTTGTAAATTACATTTTTCACTTTAGAATGTTGCCTAAATTTCAATTTTAATCCAAATCTTATAATTTTTTATTTTTTTTATTTTTCTTAAAAAAAAAATTTTAAATTAAGTTAAAATTAGTTAAGTCCTCAAAGCTTTAAATTATTTCTTTTTACATTTTCTTTATTTATTTTTATCAAACTTATAATTAATGTTCTAGAATGGGGTCTTGTTAGTCTAATTAATGTTCAAATTAGTCTCTCTATTTCCCTTTTAGTTATTTTAATAATTCTTATTTGAGGTGTTAAAATTTCAATGTATGTATTATTGTATTTTATCCTCTATTATTATTATTAGTATTATTATTAGTTTTATTTTATTTTATCTTTGTTGTTTTGCTTTATTTATTTATTTATTTACTAATTTATTTTTACTTAAACAATTTTCATTTTTCTCCTAAATGATTAATTATTGTTATCATTATTTTTCTTTCTCTTATTTTGTTTATTATTGCTATAATTGTTTGAATTATCATAGCATGTTCATAGTGATCGGTAGAAAATTATTCAATTAGTGATTGATTTATTAAATAGTGATAATTTTGACATGTTTGTTCATTTTAGTAGCCATTTATACCGGGTTTACGAATGAGAGGTACCTCGATTACCCTTCCAATATTTCTTTTTATGTGCTCCTACGTGCTCCTATGTGTTTTTCTACGTGTTTTTGTGCTTATAATTTTTATCCATGTGAGAGTTTTTATTTATTTATGTCATATTATTTATTCGAATTTAATTTTTGATTATTCAAAGAAATGTAATAGATAGGTAATATTCTATTTAGCAAAATTTTGTATTTAGATAGAAAATGTAATAGATAGGCTAGATAGGTTACCTTTTTATTTTTAGATTGTAATTAGGCTTCTTCGGTGTAATAGTTAGGGCTTTTGTGTGCTATGTGTGCTATGTGTTTATGTGTTTTATTCGCTTTCCTTAGGAACTTGCATCTAGAATACCATGCTTATGTGTTATGTCCTCTTATGTGCTATTATGTGTTTTTTTATGTGATTATTATTTCAATCTATGCTTTATTTATTTATTTGCTTTATCATTATATATGTGTATCGTCGCCACACTAGTCCAACGCTAGTTGTGGTTAATCCCGGTTTCTTCGCTAGTCCAACGCTAGCGGAGAATTTTTAGAAAATAGGCTAGTCCAATGCTAGGCCTTTAGATCATTTTAGTATTAGGATCATTTCTCGCGTGTTCATGATATTTCACACACATTTTTATCTTTTAGGCCTTTTTCATTTTTGTATAATTTTTATATACTTTATCATTTATTATCTATTTTTAACATCTACCTAGTGCATAACATTTAGATTCCACTACACATAGAATTTTAGGTCATTTGTGTGATTTGACTAGAAATAGTCAATCTACTCACGTGGGAAGCGATGGCGTACATGTCGTTCCCCCCTCCGTGAGTAGAAACAGTTAGTCACGAGTTTATTAGTCCCCCGTACCCGTTATGTTGCATCCCTACTTTCTTTGTTCACTTACTATCTATACTACTATTTTCCTTTTCTTTTGCATTCCATTTTTGCACCTATACTCGTGACTCCGTCGAGGTCTACATTCGGGTTTCGCAATTAATGCGATAATTCCGACTAAACCTCAATAGAATATTTTGTCCCTTAACGATATTCATTTTTAGGATTAGATTTGCATTCATATAGTTGCATCCAAATGTGATAAAACTTTAGGATTACATTAGAAAATTTAGACTAAACCTCGCAACTAGTTTCGGCTAGGTTGAAAGGGTGCCTTAGGCGCAAGCCTTTGCCTTCCCTTTCTTCAACTGTGACTCCCGAACCTTTTTCTCTTGTTTTTCAAAGACCTGGAGTCGTCTAAAAGGGTTTTTTCTTGTTTTTCTTATATTTTTCCAAAAATCATTTTTTAAAACAAATCATTCCCAAAATTTTTACCTTTCACAAAATATTTTTGGTGACTTGGTACACCAAAACTCAATACCAAGTGGCGACTCCTTTTTCATTAAAGAAACCCTTTTAGACTCTATTTTTCGGGCCCAAAAATCGTCGCATTTCAAAAGTCCCATTTTAGGCCCTTTTTCTTTTATTTTTTTAAGTAAAGCATTTGTTTTGTCACATTTTTATCGAATCATCTTTTACAAAGCATTTTCAAAAAATTAGTTTTTACAAAAAATTTATACGTTTTTTTTTAACCACAACATTACATTTAATACTTCCTTTTCCCTTTTCCCGACATCTTCTTTACACTTTCTATTTATTTTTCGAAAAATGGGGCGCGACATCCTTCACCCACATTCTTCATGAATCAACCATAAACTCACACATATTCACCCATACCAACATAAACCCATTTTTAATAAGCATAGTGACCATAAATCTTCCCTAATCAACCACTAATTACACTACTCCTACTATAACAAAAACCCATGAAATATGAAGTTAGGTTTGAAAATTTTACCTTGGGTAGAAGGATCAAGGTCTCCTCTTCTTATTTGCCCTTGGAAATTCAAGTCTCTACTACCTTTTTCAAGCAAGAGTAGAGAGATTTTAGAAAGAGAGAAAGAGAGAGCAAGAGAGAGAGGCGTTCTAGGAAAGAAGAGAGAAATGAAGGAAGAAAGAAAGAAAGTCTGTCCATTTGGGGCAAAGAAAACAAGTTATCAAATTTGTAATTGAGTCCCTCTTGGTTTTCAGTTTATATCTTTACCCCAAATTATCCCAAAATTACAAGAATATCCCCGAAAGTCATTGGTATTACATAAATGGGTAGCCGACACAGCTTAATAGTGTCACGAATGCCAGCCCTAATCTATATGGGCTTGTAGTGTGCCCTTAATTGAGAAGTCCAACCAACAAAATGGGAATGGATGGTCATACTTCGTTCCATGGCCATGTTCGAAGGTGGTGAATAACACCACGTAAAAAAGAAAGGTCCTCCAGTTGAAGTACTTCGCGAGGATAATGCTCGACGGTTTGGTCAACCAGTGTCAACTTAATCAGAGGGGGATCATAGTGTGGGAAACAAGAGCCAGAAGCAAGAGAGGAAAATGGTTGAGAACCAATACCTGATCGACAAGATTGGGAGTCTAAGAAGTTCCAACTTTAGAAAAAGAAGGTTTGCAGGCCATGACAGTGAAAAAGATTAAGCAGTAGAGCCAAGAGGCTAAAGGAGGGAAGAGAGAAAAAAAAAACTTCATCGAAGTTGTACAAATATGATGAAGGAGGAAAAATTTGGTAAAGGCGAGGAGATATAGCAATAATAATAGTCAAAAAATGGGAGTTGATTAGCCTTGATAAAGGATAAGATCATATCTCAATGTCATGACTCGAGTAATAATGATGCGGTTATCTCATAAACGAAGAGTTTGAAGATGATTATGAACATAATTTGACAAGCACTTAACTCGAGAGCTCTGAAGAAGGGAAATCATAATCCCTATGGAAATCACAATTGACGGTCAGGAAAAGCTTGCTTGTTTTAATATGAGTAGGTTTAAATTTCGAAGACCTAACTAAATTGAAGGCTGATACAACTTCCAAGCTACACAAAATAAGGGATTGGGTTGTGATGCCTTTTGATGGCAGATAGTGGATTTTCACCAATTCAAAAGACGGAGTCTGCAATTATCATTCTAGAAATTAAAAAGATCAAACCACCCATCGACTTACAATTTTGATGCACCATTTGAGGTGGCAACCGTTGGGCATGAATTTGGCATCTCAATTGAGGACATACCTCACTGATTTAGTTATGAGGACATTGACCCTAACACTAGTGGTTAGAAAGGCCTAGGCCCAGATGACATGGAGTATATGCTACAAGTGAGGACACGACAATTTTGATGTTGGAGACGCATAACCCAAAAAAGGAAAAGTAGGTGGAGAAGTTACACACAGTACGATTGATAGGCTATAAGGCAGAGTAAAAAAAGGCAGAAGGAGCTCCAACGGTTAGTAATTGGTATTCAAAAGATAGTAGTACTTTTTGGAGGGAATTTGTAGCTTATAAATGCTGGACAAGATGCATTGAAAAGGGAGGTTGAAGAAAAGCATCAAGAATACACACAACTTTTCCCTTCGATTATTCTCCAAATATCATTTCTTAGCTTCTTTTGTTTAATAGGATTTCCATTCCCAATTTTTGTTCAGTTGGATTTCCATTCCCAGTTAATGTACTTTTCAATTTTGAGTTGATGTAAAATACGTCAACGCTAATGCAATTCCGAATTACCTTAAACTTTTTAATTATCTTTATTTATTTGTTGGTTGCTGTTGAATCTTTGTGGAAAAGTTAGCAAACCCCTAGCTCAATAGCATCACAGTGAGTAGAAAAGTGAATAGAGAAATCAAATATGTATGTTTGATAAGAGAGAAACTAACCTATTTTAGTACATGTTTTATTATGTGTTTTTAGTGTGTTTTTAGCACTTTTAACATGAATTTGGCTCATTTTAATTAAGTTTCTTCTATTTAGTAATTTTCTTAGAAATTAAGGTTTTTACCCGAATTCTACGGTTTTGAGGCAGAATTATTATTTTTAGCAATTTAAAGCACAAGTTTATGTGAATTTGCAGAAAAATAATGATTATATACAATTTGGATCAACTGGAGCATAGCAATTATCATTTTGAAGTTAATTTAAGAATGCACCATAACATCACATACTTGGAGGTTAATTGCTCAACATTTCGAGAAATTTTTTTCATCAAATCTACAACAAAACTATGGATCAATGTTGGAAAAGTGTTTCCAGGGCATCAAAGGAATAGCCGACAAAAAAGAAGGGCAAAGAAGCAATAGAAGAAGAAGAATTGGAGAAAACTGGGGCAATAATATATTTCAGTATTTTGGCAATAACTTGAGCGAAAAATATTAGATTGATATGATTCTTACTGCATGTTAAACTAAGAGAATGCTTTACAATTTTTATGAAGACATCAAAATTTAGTTCTCACATTTTCAAAGCTAACAATCCAAATTATTGACGTACATTTGTGCTATAAAGCCCTTCTAAACCACTTCTCAGGCTTTTGGCTAAATCTCAGCATCCAGAGCTTCAAATGACCTAGTTCTTGTGATGTTGAAAAGCTAACTCAAATGTTTTGAGAGAAAGCTAATTCTTCCAACTTCATGGTGCAACCTGCAGACCAAATTCATAGAACAATAGCCTGTGGATCGTATTTGTGGATCCATTCTAAGTTGCTAGTTTTTAGCTGCTCTCAACTTGTAGTATGTTCGCACTCCTTTTTCAGATATATTCAATGTATAGTCGTATTTTGGTTGCTCAAAAAAATGGTGCAAAGCTCAAGGAAGACTTTTGTGTTCAAAGGAATCAAATTTCAACATTTTATTCTTCAACTTGGACAATCACATTAAGCTTGATTGATAAGGATATCCAGAGCAATGCTAAAGTGTTCAACAAGGATCCACTTCAAGGCATGAGAGGACTAATGACGATATTGCGTGCAAAGAAAATGAAGCAAGATTTTCAAGGGCTCATCATGGAGTTGCACAAAGATGAGGTAGTTTGGTCAAGACAAGAGCCCTCAAGGATGTTTACATGCTCAAACGTTAGCTTGGAAGTTTTGAAAGCGGATGGAAGTCGATTGGATGCAATTTGTGAAGTTTTGACGCTATCCATGCCGGCTAATCATGTGCAAATAGGTCCACGATACAAGCAAAATGTTGCGAAGAAGGAAGTGAAGTTTCTGGTCCTATCTGTGACAGCTATTCGCGTGCGGATATGCGACGTGGATAGGAACAGAATGTTACGAGTTGGAGAGCTACCTTCCGCATGCAGATACCCTATGCGAATAACGACAGAAAGGCAGCGAGTTGAGCAACTAAGGTTCTACCGCTATCCACGGCTGTACCCGCACGTGGATACCCTGCGCGAATAGCAACAGAACCCTTGATTCGTCTGCTATTTAGCAAATTATCTATTAATTTGACTTGTAACTGTAGACACTAAATTTTGACACACCATTTATAAATTCCTACACTGGGGGGCACTTTTCTACTTTTAGGATTAAAATTTTGATTTTTAAGTAAAAGGGGTGAAATTAACAACTTTGGGGGGGGCAAAGCAATAATTTCTAACATGTAAATATTTTTTCATTAGTTTTGGAAGTTTTAAATGTACATCTTGTATTTTTATACGTGTTTCTGTAATTCTATGATTTTTTGGGTTCAACCGGTATTTTTCCTCTATGTCACTAGCCTAGGGGTAAAATGGTCGTTTCGCCTTGCAAACAACACTTTTGTTCATTTTGAGTTCTAAATTTATTTTTTAGGTTTTTAAGTGTATTTCTCAAATTTTTTTGAATTTTTCGGGAACAATCGCTATTTTTTCTCTAAATACTACGTTCAAGGGCAAAATAGTCATTTCACACCCCGAGTACATTTTTTGTCAAATTTTGGGTCTTAAATTTATTTTTTAAGATTTTAAGCTTATTTTTAATTTTTCACTTTTTTTTAGGCTAATAGTTATGTTTCTATACAAGGGAAAAATGTCATTTCACCTCTTGAATGTCCTTTTCACCAATTTTTTAGTTATAAATTCATTTTTTAGGTTTTTTTAAAACCATTTTTAATTTTTGGACATTTTTAAGGTCAACTGCTATTTTTTCTAAAAATACCATGTTCAAGGGCAAAATGGTCATTTTACACACAAATGTATTCTAATTGAAATTTTTTTTTGGTGATTTAATAAAATTTTTTATTTATATTTTTAAAATTTTCCACTTTTTTTGGGTATTTTTAGAAAAATTAGGATATTTCTTCTAGTTTTAATTTTAAGTCTTTTGTGTGAAAAATTGTTTTTAGGGTAAAATTAAGATTTTATTACTAGTGGCATTTTGGTTATTTTTGGGTATTCTTGGAGGCCTAGACTATTAGAAAAAAGAGGAATAGTAGTCTTGGCCTCCATGGAAAAAATAAAAAGGAGGAATTTAATTAGAAAAAATACCACACATTTACTATTCCTACACACACTACACATTTTTACACGCACTAATTCCTACACACACACTAACACACCACACACACATACACATTCATATCACAAGCACACACTGATACACCACAAATGCACACACAAAGATTAAGTCACACACAAACACACACATTTTCACATAGTAAAATAAAAAACACAAAATTTTCACACAAAAAAGAAGGTTCCATTTTTTTGTTCCACCAAGATCATCAAGTCACTCAAGATCACCACAAGGTAATAACTTAACCTTTTGTTTATTGATTTATAGTCATATTCTTGAAAGAAATAATTTGTTCTTAAATTTTTTTAGTTTTTCTTTTTCTAGAATTTTTTCTTTTGGGGGCTTTGTTCTTTGTTCTGGGTTTTAGTTTCTGGGTCTCTCCTCCTTCTTCATCTTCTTCCACCGTCGCTCTCTCTCTCTTTCCTTCCGTCAGACTCTCACCTTCAGCCACCCTTTCCCTTCAACCTTTAATTACCATAACCACCAGTAAAAAACCCAAAACAACCAACACTTACCACCACCACCTCATCTCCTGAACCACCATCAAGCCTGCCGTTAACCACCATCAGACAACCTAGAAAACCCAGTCCAAACATCTAGAACCACCACATTAAATCCCCATCACCTTCTCCACCATTTAGTTTCACAAAAGCACTAGAAAGCCTCTGACGGCCCCAATCCTACTCAATCATCAAAAACCAGCAACAACTAGACCCAACCATTTGTTCTCCCTTCCCACAATGCTAGCAACCAACCAAAAACCACCGTCATCTTCATCCAAGTAACCAGAACAACAACCAGTCTACTGCCTTAGTCACCTTCAATACAAAGCCACTCTTGCTGCCAACAAAATCACAACAAATAATCTCCCCCACCTGCAGAAATGAGAAGCTACCACCAAAAATCAACTTACCAAAATCACCAAATTATCACAGCCATCATCCCTGCCACTACTACTACCCATAAACCACCACCCACAGCCAACCACCAGCTGCATCTCAACCTCCATCAACGCCATTCTCAACCCAATTCACCAGTCGAACCACACCAAAACCCACCAAATCTCTCCACCTGAATCTCACAAATTAGTAACCAAGACTACCAAGTCACCAGCCAACCACCTATTGCAATCCAAAAGCCACTGCCCACTGCCAAACAACCATCAGAAATTCCAGCATTTGCTACCCAATTTCACAACCTGATTCTCCATCTCCTACTACCGCAAGCACAAAACTCACCACCAATCCAACACCACAACCACTAGCAGCCTCCAAGCCTCCTTCAACCCCATAACCAATTTTTAATCAACAAATTACCACCAATTCAAGTTCCAATCACCACCCCAAGATCCACAATCAGCCATAAATTCCCAAAATACCACCCCCATTCCACAAAGCCACGGCCAGCAACCCAATCTTGTCATCTCATCAACAAAACCTCCCATTTCATAGCCCCTCAACCATAGGCGCCTCTTCAGCCCTCAACCTCCACCAACAAAGCCATCTTCGTCCACAAAAATGAGCAGTTCCTCCACCCTCTGTCTAGCCCACAACCCAGCCCAATCACCACCAGCAATCATCACCCCTGCCATCTCCCTCACCCAATTCACTCTACTACGGCCAAGTATCATAAAGCCATCCTCAATTTTCCATTACCGCCATGCCTTCACGTGAGGAAAATGAATCTGTAACTTTGAGGGAGAAGAAAAGGAGAGAACTGAAAGAGAGAGACAACCAGGGAGGAAAAGAGAAGCCATCAGAGAAAGAGGGAAAAACCAAGAGAGACCAGAGATGAGAGATAAACGAGGGAGAAGAGACGAGAGAAGAAAGAAAAGAAGAGATGCAAATATATATATATATATATATATATATAGAGAGAGAGAGAGAGAGAATAGGATTTTGGCAAAAAGGGAGAAAGAACGAGAAAGAGAGAAAATGGGATTGGGGGGATTTTCTTTTTTTAGACGATTTGGGTGTTAGGATGGATTTTGGTTTTTCCCTTTTCAATTTTGATTGTTTCTTTTAGTATTTCATTAAATCCAATTAGTGTTATTCAATCATTGTTTATTTGTCTTCTGATTTAAGTTAATTTGATTTTGGTTGAGTGATTATTTTAGTTAGTCAAATTAATTGGGATTGAATTCTAGTTATGGTTTGTTTTTTTTTAGTTTAATTGCAATTTTGTTTTGATTTGTTATTCTTAATCCAGTCAAATAATTTGGGTATTTATTTATTTTAGTTTTATTAAGTTGGCTTAGTCTAGTCATAATTTAATGTGCTAATTTGATTCTGGTGTTAGCGTTTCTTGTATTTATTTTAGTGTAGGGTAAATGCTTGCATTTTAGTCCTTGGATTTTAAGTAGTATCAATGTGTCTTTAAGACTTTTTGATTCTTACAATTAAGTCCCAAATTTTTATAGATTGACCCCAAAAATTTGATTTCTTTTCAATCGTATCCTGAAGTAATTCTAATTTGGTATTGGCATTGCTAGAATTTACGTTTTGTGCCCCCTTACTTGCTGAAATTTATGCTTGCTCTCTTGATTTGCTTGAAATTTGCATCTACCCCAATTTATTGAAACTTACTTTGTCATATGTCATACTTGATGCTTTATTGCTTTAAATAGTGGTACCTTGACTTATTTATTCATTATGATAGTATTTTAGTACCGGGTCTTCGAGAAAAGGTATTTTTGTTGCTTTTTAATTGCTTCTTTATGTACTCTAGTGTGCTCCTATGTAATTTTTTTGTGCATTTTCTTCAATGAGTTTTCTGGTTTTATATACCCTTTTCCGTATCTATTTACAATATGTTATTTAGTTTTGAATTTTTATTATTTGGCAAAAATATAATAGATAGATCACAATTTCTTTTATTTTTTGCCTATTTTTTGATTTAGCTAGTCAGTATAATAGATAGAATACGTCTTTCACATTTTGTCATTATTTAGCTAACATTTGTATTAGCTAGGCAGATGTAATAGATAGTTTTATTTTCCCCCTCAAATTGTAAGCTAAGTCCCCTAGTGTAATAGTTAGGGTTTATGTGTTCTTCCGTGTTTATGTGCTTATCTGTTTGAGCGCTTTCCTTAGGATTTCACACCTAAATATCATGCCTACGTATTATGTGCTTCTATGTGCTCTTATATGTCTTTACATATTTATTTGCTTTCGATTTATGCTTTATTACTTGGATTCATGTTTTTTATTAGTTTATCATTATTCCGTCACCACACTAGTCCAACGCTAGTTGTGGTTTTATCATTTCCCCGCAAGTGGGAATTCTTCAAAAAGGCTAGTCTAATGCTAAACCCTTAGGTCATTTTAGCATTATTTTCACTCTTTGTGTGTATTTCATATCATTTCACACACTATTTTTTAGAGATTTTCCATTTTGCATGATTTTTATATAAATGTTATTACTATTACCTAATTTTACACATCTTTATTGCATAATATCTAGATTGCATTTCACTTAGAATTTAGGTCATTTGTGTGTTCCTACTATAAATAGTCGCCTATTTACGTGGGAAGCAGTGGATTAACAGGCCGTTCCTCGCTTCTTAAATAGAAACAATCAATCACAAGTTTAGTCTCCTATACTCGTTATGTTGTATCCCTACTTTCTTCGATCACTTGCTATTTCTAATTCTATTTTCCTTTTGTTTTGCATTCCATTTTGCATCTACACTCGTGACTCCTTCAAGGCCTCATTTTGAGTTTCATAAATTCTCGATCAAATCTCGATAGGACATTTTTACCCTTCCGACACCACATTAGGATTAGGATTTGCATTCATTTAAACACATCCAAACATGATAGAATTTAGGGTTATTTGAGGACATTTTGATTAAACCTCGCAGCTAGCCTTGGCTAGGTAGAAAGGGTGCCATAGGCGCGAGCCTTTGCCTTCCCTTTCTTCAAATGTGACTCTCGGATCTTTTTCTCTTGTTTTTTGTAGATTGGAGTCGGAAAAGGGTTTTAAATATTTTTTAAAATTTTTATTTTTTGTTTTGTTAAATAGTTTTTCGGATGATTTGGTACTCCCTAACTCAAGACCAAGTAGCGACTCTATTTTTTTACAAAACCCTTTTTCAAAAATTAGTTGGCCAAAATTGTTGCACTTTTAGTCCCGGCCTTATTCATTTTAAAATACCATTTTTCTTACATAACACTTTTTAAATAAAAACTTGATTTTTTTTCACACACGTACGGTGTTTTTCCAAAACTTTCTTTTTGAAAAGGGTCAACGGACCGAACCACCTTTTTGGGGAGCAACAATCACAAACCGGCCCATGCGCGGATTTTTTGAGGCGCGACAAATTTTGACGACTCCACTGGGGATCACCAATGAGTCCGAGTATAAGGATTAATAACTTTTTTCCTTCTTTAACCCTTTTATTCTATCGCATTTGGATGCTAGGATTGCATTTTTTGCTTTTTCTAGATTTTTTAAGTTTTTTCTTTTGCATTTCACACACCTCATCTATCGTCTATGTGACAGCCCCACCTTACCCAGAGGCGCACCAAAGGGCTTAGCAGACTGCCTGCCTAGCTCTCGCCAGGACTCAAACACGCACTCGCTTAAACATCCATCCGTACTTAACTTAAAATAAAATGCACTCATAAATAAATACATTCATAGTATTTACTTGAAAATATAAATATTACAAGAGTTTTACATCCCAAAATGTAAATAATATTTATAATAAAAGCCAACACCTTTAAGCTGTCAAAATACAGAATCAAAACATGTACAAGGTTCAAAATCAACTCCTCCAGCTTTGATAGTTTTGGAAACCTAGTTAAAGAAAACAAATACATGGGATGAGCTATAATAGCCCAGTGAGTGCTCAAGTCATGCAACCATACCAGTAATATGTAATTTTTGTTCGATAAAATATTTAACGAGTAAATAAACAATTTGTGAATAATTTAATTAACAAGTAGTCAATGGAGGATACAGGCTCACTACGGGAAAATGCTCAACCGCAGGAGTATCAATCATGAACACGATAACATGTGTATCAGGACCGAGGTAAAAGCTCAAGTCCGAGATACTTGTAAAAATTCAATCCCGAGTTACCCTCTTAGAGGAATGAAACTCAAATAGGAAAGAATATCACGCACCTATAACCCACAACACCTTATATCACTCCAAACGCTCCCGGTTGACTAACCGAGGAGTAACAGTGAAGTTAGCCCCGGAAGTCCAAGATCAAGAATAAAATTCAATCATGAGTTAGCCTTTTCAGGACTTTACTCAAATATAAAATTAACACGCACCAAATAACACCCAACACCTTATATCTCTCCCATACGCTCCCAATCTGATTAACCTGTGGAAAATAGTAAAATTAACCATGGAAGTCACAAGCACAAATAACACATTAGATAGTGAAAGCATGTAACACATTACGGAATAGATGCGATAACGTACACGTCTTTCCTCAAGTAACACATTTCATTGGTTAATCATGTCAAGTATAATCATACCATTTCATGCATGGAAATAATAATGGCTAGTATTACATGGCGTTTTATGTATCATGCACACAGAAAAACACTCACCTGATGTCTAAGAAAATATCTCGTAATACGGTCGGGTCTCACTTCCGGATCCTGAAATTCACGAGAAAATAATCGTATAAAAACCCTGACTAAAATCTAAGAAATTTCATAAGGAAATTCAAGAAATACCCCAAGTCTTTCTAGGGTTTAATTTCTAGGGTTTTGGAGCTTAGGGTTTTACCCTAGGGTTTAGGGTTTTCGAAATTAGGGTTTTCTAACTTTCTAGGGTTTTGCTCGGAAAAGTTTAATTCACTAATAGCCAATCTACAAAAATTTCTGCACGCTTAAATCACTAAATTACAGCTTATAAAGTCTTAAATCATAGCCTAATTACTTTTATTTCCTAGGTTTTACCGAAATTTCGGCAGCACTTCCCCTATAATCGGACTAACCCAAAAATTTTAAACTTACAAGAAAATGTCCAACAACCCAATTTCAAGTAGTTCTACTACTCTCACATCAAACTCAATTCAATTCCATTCAAATTCATCACAAAAACACCTAAACTACTCCAAGATTCTTCAACCAAATCACACTCAAATCATGATATTTCGAGTTTAAATCACTATCTACAAGCATACAAGCCTATAAGCTTCACATTCATGGAATAAAACTTCACTTTTCATGGCCAAAAATCAATCTTACTTAACCAAAGAAACATAACTTAAGAGCTAAAAACTATAATCTTACACTTGAAATTAAAAGAGAAATTCATGGGAAATACCTCTAGGTAGACAAGATTGTTGCTTAGGAGGAAGTTCCACTCAATTTCTATGGTTGAAAAATGATTAAATAGAAGTAAAAGATCCAAGAAAATTGAAAGAAAATGGAGAGAAAAGAGGGAAGCAAGCAGCCGGCCAGCAAGAAGGAAAAAGAAGAGAAAAATTGGTTAAGTAGGAAGAAAAGAAATGGAAAAGAATTGGAAAAAAAATGGACCAATTAAAACAAGACAAAGATAAAGAAGTCTTGACTTTTCTCTCCATGAAAGACCACACTTGGCATGAGCTAATTAGAAAGAAATTTTGTTATTTATCTTCACATAATTCTTTCAAGATTTCCTAGGTACAACTCTTAAAGAACTAAGTACAACATGCTCATTTTTTTTTTTCCACAAATTCGGCCACCACTTTTTTTTTTTTCTAATGAACATAATACAAAATGAATAGTCTTGGCAATGAATTTCTAGGGTGTTACAGTCTATCTATGTGATGTATGGTTTAATTATCTTTGTTTTATACGACTGCTCTTGCATTTGGGGAGAGTGTCAGTCACTTTTAGTGCCTTTTGTATGTCAGCATTACTATTTCCTCCTCTCATAAGGAGCACTTCATACATGCATTTAATATATTTTTACCCTTTTCTCTCTTTGGTGGTTGTCACCCACCCACCTCGATTAGGAATAGGATTAATCTACTTAGACATGTGACCGTGACACGATGTGCACGTAACAATGTCTAGAAGATCACCCGAAATCTCAGCTTAAGTCTATAAATCTACAGGTTCGGCGACTTCAATCAGACATGTGGTCAGGACACAATATGCACGTAGTAGTATCCGGGGGATCACTCAAGTCATCGACCAAGGGTTTTGGGATTGATGACCCTTACCCTTCGATCTGAAGGCTTGGGAATCGATAGCCTGATCGAGTCTAGATGCATTAGTGAGCCCAACCTCATGCATCCATGTAGAATAACTTAGCGTAGAATCAGCCTTACCTTGTTAGGCACACCAAACATGAGAGGAGGGAATGTACCCCCTTTATTTGTCTCATTATGATATTTACTACTATTTGTTTTGTCAATGTGTCATCTGTTGAATTGACTAACCTTATCTCTTTCTTTTGTTCGCATTCATAAGCCATAGAATAAAGAGCCCTGGCATGGTGCTCTTGTAGGAAACCAATTTGCTATTGGCATATTTAAATTTTTGTCTTACCAATAATTTCTTCGAGCAAGATGAAAATGAGATTTTCATAAAATTTTAAAAATTGCATGTGGTTATAAACAAAATACTCAAGGGTCCAATCATTGTCAATTTGTAAAGTTTCAAAATTTTGATTTTTTAACTTGTATATCTTTGAATAAGAGCTGTAATTTCAGATTTTTTCAAAATTTATTCGTCCTTGTTGTAATAGTCAGTTTTATCTGAACCACTTATTCTCAAAGTCAATAAATGTACCTAAGAGGACAAGTTTTTGTATAGTTCATGTTCATCTTTTTCAAAGAAATTATGTGTCATTTTTGCCATATCTCTCACCCTCTCGTTCCACACTGCACAAATAGGGATTTTTACACATATTTCATTCTATTATAAGAAACTGGTATTTTTTCACTTATGTAACCCTAAACAGTGTTGTAATTTTGGCTTTCTTTCAGTGTTGTATCATATAGCCTCATGGAGACTCGATTTTTTTTTAGTCAAATAAATTTGAAGTCAATAATTTTTGTACAATTCATGGTCCAACTTTCTCAAAGAAATTCTGCATCATTTTTCAAATTTTGCATTTTTGCATATTTTTATTTGCGTTAATAAACTGACATCATGCATAAATCCTAAAGGGAACACCACTTCGGGAATTGCATAATAAGAAAGACATCCTTTTGTCTTGGGTACATAACCCTAAACAGACATGTATGTTTATACTTTCAGTACCATCCTAGCAGGTGAGACCTTAGATAAGGTAATACGAGCATAATGGAGGTATTTCTTCCTGGCAGATCTAGCGCACTTTCGTCTAAAAAGGGGATCTCATCCTAAAGGATTGCATTTCATGTTAGGCCTACCCTTGGCACAATAAGGGCTCCCCCTAGAACATGCATCCATTTTTGTGTTTACATATATTAATTTTGTTTTTTTATTTTCATAGGTCCCCCAGTGGAGGCAGCAAATTGAGGAAGACATCAGACACGTATTTGATTCAAGCATTTTAAATCATAATTTTATTCTAGTGAGGCGTCACACACTCAAGATTCACAATGCCATAAAAGCAGGAGTGTTCTTTTCGAGTTATCCAAAGGACCGGAGGAAAACTAGTTTTTAGAATTGATGGTGTCTAGGGTCTAGATAGATAAGTTTGACTAGGACAAGTAGTGTGATAAATGAAATTGTATTTCATAGCTGGACAATTGTTCATTGTTAGATGCAATAAGAAGAGCAATAATTTGGATGTTAATAATGGCTTTCTTCCAATAAATTTAAGATTGCTTTGGGTTTAAAATTCTTTTTCAGAGAAGACCCTAAACAAGCTACTTTTTCAAAATTGTTTGTGGTATTAGATTTTCTTTCACGTTTTGCATTTAACTGTTGAAAAGAATTTTCTTCAAATTTTTTTGTTATATTGAACAAATAATTCTTTAATGAAGCCTCGAAATAAATCAAAATTTTCCTCAAAACCTAGTGCTAGGTTCATGTAATTGTAAGGTTTTTCTTTTTTGATGAGTTAATATAAGTTCAAATTGAATGAAAAGAAAAATATTTTCTTGTATGCTTTGATGGCGAAAATAAATACCTATGATCTTACTTGAAACTGATGATTGCCACTCTGGTATCTTTTTTTATTCTAAAATAACGCAAACTATTAAGGAGAACTAAAGTGATACTGAAGAGGAATATGGATGCCATATTGAGAATTTTGAATAATACAGAAGGAAACCCAAGTTTAACTGAGAAAGAGCAGAAGTTGTTGACATTGGCACTAAGGTAGAGGGTAACAGGTTTATTGCTCAGATTCTCACTTGTGAGCATTCAAGTTATTGAGAAAAATAGTTGCAATGATTGTCAAGCGAGTTTGGCTATGTGTTTGGAAGATTCAAGCATGACAAAAAGAAACAAACATGCAGGGGATACGACTTCAACCAATTCAAAAGGGGAGTTCATTGTTCCAAATCCCAACTTTTCTTACTTGCATTTGTAGGGTATTGTAGTGGTTAATATGAGATTAAGACAGTGTGATGTCACATGCTTACGAGTTGTTGCTAGCAAGCATGATTTTGTCTAATTCCCCTACTAGTTGAAATTACTTTATATGCTTTGACAAATGTCTTCTTCAAGTACTAAAAAATAATTATTATGGGCTTTGGAGTTATGTTCTTATAGAAAGTATGTCTTGTAAAGTAATTGGAATTATGTCTAAATTTTGCATGTTTGATGAAAATTTTCTTTCTTTACTTAATTTCACATGTTAAAGGTTGACTATGGTCAATTAATGCAATTATGTAATCTGTCACATAACATTTATTACGAGGGATTTTTATGCTACAAAATGAAAAAAAAAGAAGAAAAAGAAAGAAAAAGAATATTGTAGCTTTTTCTACTCTAATAGTTCTTGTGCTTAGTAACTGGGAGTCTTCATCCAAAAATGTTGACTTTCATATCCATCGGTACTTGAATTATGAGTAATGCGTTGCAAATTTGAGCAAGAAAATTATTGAGTAACCAGGGATCTTTATCTAACCAATGTCAATTCTTTGAAGACCCGATGCAAATGTTTAAAGAATACAAAAAACATGTCAAAGTACCTCGGTGTAAACAAAAAAAACCTTAAATATATAAGTATTGACAAATTGGGATAAAAAAAAATTATAGCAACTAAGGGGGCAAAAATAAAACTCTATAAAAATTAAGGGGTAAAATTAAAAATTCACATAAATAGGGGGTTAAAATGCAAAATTAAAGTAAATTGGGGCAAAACAGCAAATTCACACAAGTATGGAGGGTAAATCTGCAAATTCAGGACCTAATTGAAAGAAAAATATAAAATATGAGGGGTCAAACTAAGATTATTGAGGACTTCATTGCATAAAACTAAGAATCTTCGAGGGCACATTAATGCTATTTTAAAGTGAAAATAATAAAGGCCAAGTCATAAACAGAAAACAAATTAAAATTAAAACTGAGTTAATTACTAATTAATTTAATTGGCTAAAGTAATTAATCAAAGCAATTAACTAAATTACAATTAGAATACACAAATAAAGAAAACAAATCAACATCAACAAACAGGCTCAATCCCCATTCGGTCTCCCTCTAAAAATCAGAAGGCCACAAACCCTTTTTAATCTCAAAATTCCCCAAGAACTTCTTCAACCTAGAAACAAAATTCTCCCAAAATTTTCTCACGTTCTCCATCTTCTAGTTCTCATCATTTTCTTCTCTGTAATTTCTCTGTACTCACTATCCTTTCTTTCTCTCCGGTCTCTCTTCTCTCTCTCACTCTCTCTCACTCCGCCGTTTCTCACCTTTCTTCAATTTCTTTTTGGTTTTCTTTGTTCTCCTCCAACTCTCTCTTTCTTACCCTCTCTCACTTCTCCAGCTCTCATTTTCTCTGTGTCTCACTTCTCTCAGTGTTGCGCAAGGAGTTTCGGGGAGAGGGGAGATGATGGCAAAGTTGGTGGCACGGTGGTAACAACTTTGACTGGAGGATGTTCACTGGGCATCGATGATGGTAATTGGGGATGGTGATGGTGATTAATGGGGTAGGGTGGTTGCAGGAGTTTGGGGCTATGGTGGTTCTGTGACTGGTGGTGAATCATAGGGAATTTGACTGAAATTGAGTCAGTTTTGGGGCTATTGGAGACTGTTGGGTGGTGCTATTGTGGTGGCATGGTTGAGAGAACCGGTGGTGCTCCGGCTGTGGTGATGGTGATTCAACGAAGACAATGGTAGAGGGGAGAGGTGACAATGGATTGGCTTTTGGGTTTGGGGTTGTATGACTTGGAGGTTAGTTCTTGGTCTGTTACTGGTGGAGGTGGTCTGAACTTGGGAATTGGTTTACAGGTTTGATGGTTTTCTCGGCCATGGCTGTGGGTGGCGAGAAATTGGACGGTTGATGGCGGTGACTTGAGGGGTTGTTGTGATTCTGGTAGCAATTGGGGCTGATGTTGGTGCTTGAGGAGGTAAATTCGTTTGGGCTGTTTGTATTATTTGTTGTTTCTTTGCAGGTTGTCAACGGTGGCTAGAAGGTGAAGAAGATTGAAGGTGGGGCTAATGACGTTAGTGGTTTTTTGTGGAAATCATCATGGCTTGTAATTTGGGGATGGTGGTTAATTGCTATGAGGTTTGGTTGTAGCTACTGGGTGTTGGTTTGGATTTTCGTGTTGAAGGAAATGAAAACAGGGGAGGGGCTTGCAATGGTGTTTTGATGGAGGAGCTGGTAGTTTTAGATTCTTGGGGCTAGCTAATAACAGGTCTTGTGTGGCTGCTTGTTGGGTTTGGGGAAGGAGATTGTTCTGTAGGTGGTGGTGATGGAGCTTGGTGACTGAAATTGGGGCTGTCCGGTGGCTGGGATTTTGGGTGCTGTATTGGGCTGTTGGTGATGATACTATTAATGGAGGTTTTTCTTTTGCTATTTTTTTATTTGTTTTGTGTAGGTTTTGTTAATTGGGGTGGGGCTTAGGGTTGCAGGGGCGGTGGATGATTGAGAGGGACAGGCAGCAGGTGGTGGAGATTGGGTAGAGCAGATGGGTTCCTGGACTGTGATTTAGATGGTTTTGGGTTGGAATTGGCTTTGATGGGGTTGTGGTTGTGTTAGATTGGCGAGTTTGGGTGCTGACTATCGGCTGTGAGGTTGGACATAGTAGTGAGGGGTAGTGATGTTGGATTGGTGGTGTTACGATAGTGATGTGGTTTTTGGTGTGGTTCTGCGGTTGTTTGTTGTTGCAGGTTGCTAGTGAAGCTAGGTAGCAGGTGCAGGGTTGCGGTTGTGATGGTTGTGAACACTGGGTTTTGGTGGAACGATGGTGGGTTTGTTGATATAATGATAGAGCCAGTGGAAATTCTGGTGGTTCTGCGTGTCTGTGGTGGTTTTCAATAGCAGGTGAAGGGAATGGAGGAGATGTTGTGGGGGTTGTGATGAGTGGTGGTGTGGCTTGATCTTGGCAGTGGACAGATATGGTTTGGTGGTGGAAGGAGGGGGTTGGCTGGAAGTCAGAAAAAGAAAAAGAATTCCCCGAAAACCAGAAAAAATAAACCCAGAAAAGAAAACACATAAAGAAAAGAAATCTTAAAAAGAAAAGACCCTAAAATAATGCAGAAAATAAAATCAGACAAATAAAAGGGTTAGAAAATCATCATTATGTTTTATTTTAAGTTAAAACTTTATGAAATATTATAAGAAAAGACGAGAGAATGCTTAAGAAGATACTTTTTTATGAAGAATTTGTGTGGGTCTTGAAGGGATCTTGATAAGTTTTTGAGATGTTCTTGATTTTTTTTCATTTTGATCCTACTAGGTGTAAAAGTAGTGTGTTACTATGTGTAGATTCTATTGTGTGAAATTTTAGTGTGTGGGTAGAGATTAGTGTGTTTTAAAGTATGTTCTATGTGAACCAATAGAAGAGTGTGTCTAGTATTTTCTAATTAAGTCTTTTTTTTTATTTTTTAATGAGGGTATTTATAGAGCTTAGTAGTCATGACCTCCGAGAATATCTCAAAATAACCAACAGTAATAAAATTTTAATTTTACCCTAAAAAAATATTTTTGACACAAAAAAAATCAAAATTAATGCAAAGATGACAATGAACTCAAAAACTTGCCAAAAAAATTCAAAACAGATTTCAAAATCTAAAAAATAGATATTAGAGCTTAAAATTGGCCCAAAATGCGTTCGGTGTGTGAAATGATTATTTTGCTCCTGTGCTGGCGAAATATAAAAAAATATCAGTTATGTCTAAAAAAATCACAAAAAATTAAAAAATACATATGAAAGTACAAAAATATGAATTTAAAACCTCAAAACTAATGAAAAATATTTACAGCTGAAAATTACTGTTTTGCCTTTTAAACTTGTTGATTTTGTCCTTTTTTGCTCAAGAATCAGAATTTGACCCCAAAAATAGAAAAATACCCCCAATGTTGGAAAAATAAGTAGTGTATCAAAATTTAATGTCTATAGTTTGCCCTTCTTGGTCGGGAATCTCATACACAGTTTAATAAAATCTTTTGTATTCACAGTTTCCATCGTATCAAAATTTAGTGTCTACAGTTTGCCCTTCTTTGTCGGGAATCTCATACAAATTTCAGACAAAGAGTAGACAACACTAAATTTTAACTCGCCTAAATGTAAAACATAAATGCCAATGTAAACTAAAGCATCTAAACATGCATAGCATGAGAATGTAGTGAGATGTAAACTAATGAACAAATGAATATAGAAAAAATATGCAATCGAGCTCGTTAGGAGCTACCTGCGTATCCTGATGAAGTGAATCAAATCAAATGTAATTTAGACACAAGTAAACTGTTGACGCGAATGATAACACAACTGCAAATGATAACACAAGAATTTCAATTTTTCCTAACTTGTGATCAAAATAAAGAAGAAAATGCAACATTTAAACTGCTAAATTAAAAAAACATATAGCGGTCCAAACTACTGGACAAAATAAAGACTAATAAAATAAATGCGAAGTCTGGGCTGCTAAACTTGAAAGTGTGAATAAACAGATGCCGTTCAAGCTGCTGAACGGACGCATGACCTTGGGCTGACAAGGTTGATCAATGTAAAGTTGGGCTGCTAACTTGAAAATGTAAATAACAGATGCCGACTAGGTTGCTGGATAGATGTACGACCTTGGGCTGCCAAAGTTTATTAATGCAAAGTTTGGATTGCCAAATTTGAAAATGTAAATAATAGATGTCGAACAGGCTGCTGGAAGAATGGATGATCTTGGGCTGTCAAGGTTGATAAATGTAATGCAAAGTCTCGGCTGCCATACTTGAAAATATAAATAACAAATGCATGATTCAATGCTGTTAGGAATCATGAAATGCAAAGTTTAGACTATCAGACTTGAAAATGTAAATGACAAATGCATGATTTTGGGCTGTCAGGAATCATGAAATGCAAAGTTTGGGTTGTCAGACTTGCAAATCTAAATGACAAATGCATGATTTTGGGTTGTCAAAAATCATAAAATGCAAAGTCTGAGTTATTAGACTTGCAAAAGTAAATGACAAATGCATGATCATGGGCTGTCAGGTATCACGGAATGCAAAATTTAGGCTGTCAGATTTTAAAATGTAAATGACAAATGCATGATTTTGGCATGTCAAATATCATGGAATGCAAAGTCTGGGCTGTCAAACTTGAAAATGTAAATGACAAATGCATGATCTTAGACTATCAGGAATCATGAAATGCAAAGTTTAGGTTGTTAGACTTGAACATATAAATGACAAATGCATGATGCTAGGCTGTCAGGTATATAGAATGCAAAGTCTGGACTGTCAGACTTGAAAATGTAAATGAAAAATGTATGATTCTGGGTTGTCAGGAATCATGAAATGCAAAGTTTGAACTGTCAAACTTGAAAATGTAAATAATAAATGCATGATCCTAGATTATCAAGTATCATGGAATGCAAAGTTTGGGCTGTCAAACTTGAAAATGTAAATGATAAATGCATGATTCTATACTGTCAATAATCATGGAATGCAAAGTTTGGATTGTTAGACTTGAAAATATAAATGACAAATGCATGATCTTGTGCTGTCAGGAATCATGAAATGCAAAGTACGGGCTGTCAGAATTGAAAATGTAAATGACAAATGCATGATTCTAAGCTGTCAAATATCTTGAAATACAAAGTTTGGGCTGTCAGACTTGAAAATGTAAATAAAAAATACATGATCCTGGGTGAACAGGAATCATGGAATGCAAAATTTGGGCTGTCAGACTTGAAAATGTAAATGAAAAATGCATGATGCTAAGCTGTCAGGAATCATGAAATGCAAATTTTGGGCTGTTAGACTTGAAAATGTAAATGACAAATGCATGATCCTAGATTGTCAGGTATCATGGAATACAAAATCTGGGCTGTCAGACTTGAAAAAGTAAATAATAAATGCATGATTCTATGTTGTCAAAAATCATAGAATGCAAAGTCTGGACTATTAGATTTGAAAATATAAATGACAAATGCATGATCCTGTGCTGTCAGGAATCATGGAATGCAAAGTATGTGTTGTCAGACTTAAAAATGTAAATGACAAAGGCATGATCCTAGGCTGTCAGATATCTTGGAATGCAAAATCTGGGCTGTTAGACTTGAAAATGTAAATGAAAAATGCACGATCCTGAGTTATAAGGAATCATGGAATGCAAAGTCTGGACTGTCAGACTTAAAAATGTAAATGATAAATGTATGATTCTCGGTTGTCAGGTATCATGGAATGCAAAGTCTGGGCTGTCGAACTTGGAAATGTAAATGATAAATGCATGATTTTGGGATGTCAGGAATCATGGAATGTAAAGTTTTGATGGTCAGACTCGAAAATGTAAATGACAAATGCATGATCTTGGGCTATCGGAATTATGGAATGTAAAGTCTAAACTGTCAGACTTGAAAATATAAATTGATAAAAAAGTGAGTCTAAGCTGCTGGACAAAATAAATGCAACAAAGATTTTAAAACAGAGCAAAATAAGTGTTGAGCATAGGATGTAATTCAACTCAAAAATAAAAAATTTTCTCTCTTCTTTTTCCTCTCTTTTTTTGTGTGAAAAATATGAAAATAAATGGACTAATATGACTACTAATACATGATGACATAAGAAGAACAATAATGATAAAGTTAGATGCGTGAGCATGCAATTGGAACAACATGGTATCTAATGTTGCAAACATAATTACTAAAAATTAAAAAATCGGTACCCAATGCTAAGGATTGAGTATTCCGTAAATTGAAAATAAAAATTAGTACTCAATGTTAGGATTGAATTTACCGAGAATTAAAAATAAAAACGGTGCCCAATGCTGACAATTGAGTCCACCGCAAACTAAAAATGAAAATTAGTACCCAATGCTACGATTGAACCTACCGCAAACTAAAAATGAAAATCGATACCAACTGCTAGGATTGAGCCTATCAAGAACTGAAAATAAAGACAGCTGACATGAAAACACAATATGCAAATTACAAGGCACATTAAAACAACATGCAGTATGTTGTACATATGCTATATAATTATTAGGAAAAAATAAAACTTGCAAATAGGGTGTGAACTGACAAATGAATGCGTGAATAAAAATGAAGAGTTTGGGCTGCCAGATTAAAATAAACAGAAATTAAATCTAATGGACAAGTTGGGACTTAACAAAAATTAAAAATAATATGCAAAATACTGGATAAAATCAAAACAACATGTAACATGCTAAAGAAACAATAAACAAATGTCAATTCAAAAAAGTAAGATATGATAAAGTGGTTTAGGTTGCTGGACAAAATGCATAAATACATGATCTTAGAGTGATGAATAAAATGCAGTGTCTAGACTGCCAAACTAAGAGAAACATGATAAGGTCCAGACTGTTGGACACAATGCATAGAGAAATTTAAGATATGGGAAGACTTAAAACGATCATTGAATATTGCATCCAAATCAAATCAATGATCAAAATTTTTTCAAAAAATTTTGCCTCAGTGTACGGCATCAAACCAATTTGAAGTCACTCTTTTCATGATTTGGCTACTTATGAGGTATCAAAATTTCATTTCAAATCAATCCTTCAAAAAATTTACCCCATTATAAATCAATTTTTTTCAAAATTTTACCTCAAGCACGAAGCATCAAAAATAAAATTTGAAATTAAATTTTCTCAAAAATTTCCCCCAGTGTCAATTTAAAATTGACATTTGAATCGAATTTTACCCCAATTTGACCATTGTTGACTGCAAAAAAAAATTGCTCTAGTTTCTATATTTGACAAGAGTCCTAAGTGATAATGGTGTGATCACACATGCAAAGAAAGCAAACAACTAAAATTGCCAAAATGAAGCCACTATATGGCGATCCCTTGACTCTATTGGCACATATAAATATGAGATTGCCATCTTGAATCTCTAATACAGTCTCTTGTTTACTTTCTGCAAGTCTCCCGAATTTAGTGAACTCTGATTTATGACTTAGATCAATCTCCAAAATAGTCTTTCAATTCATGCAGACTCTGACTTCTGATAAATTTACCATTGCCGTTGCTTTTATTTAAATTCAAACAAAGCAAATGTCAATTTTTCAGAACAAGAATGAATCAGAAAATACTTCACATACAATAATGTAAAAGAAATTCTATAAAGTAAACAATACGAAACGCAAAGACTAAATGAAATACAATTAAATGAAATATTTTTAAAAAAATTGATTTTGGAATGATCGCTTAAAAGATGTCTTTTAATCTTTCGATGTCATTCTCATTTGAATTCTAACATTGCCACAAAATGATCAATACAGAAGAGGAGTCTCAAGCAACTATAGTCATCAAGCTTTCAAAGAATCCAATGTTAGCATAATGACTTTTCACTGGTAAGCCTTCAGCTGTTGTATTTGTTTAACTATAGTGTCCTTTCGGATCATCAGCTTTAGAGGAGGAAATGAACAGTAG
The DNA here is from genome assembly GCA_024721245.1 of Mitragyna speciosa. Taxonomy (NCBI): domain Eukaryota; kingdom Viridiplantae; phylum Streptophyta; class Magnoliopsida; order Gentianales; family Rubiaceae; genus Mitragyna; species Mitragyna speciosa. The sequence goes on along the minus strand of JAMWEH010001281.1, from coordinate 6,993 downwards.
CATCTAAACTTGAGATGGTTTTTTCCCTTTTCATTAAAACAGACTGGTATTTAAAAATATTTTGACATCAGTAAGACAATCTTCCCTTGATGATTTGGGATGGATATATTAACATCATCTGCCCCTTGGATTTGTAAATTTTCTTTCAAAAATCATCACAGAACAAGATGAAAGTCGATAACATTATTGGCTTTTGAAATGGGGTCAGGTAATATGTTAGAAAGGTTAAGGCCAGAAAGCAGAAGTTAAGAAGGATTTAAATGACTTGAGGTCGTATTTGCAAAGAATTGGCCCCAGTTTTGACAGTTATCCCTTTTTCTTTTCCTTTTTCAAAATTTTTATCCCAGTTTTGCCATTGGGGTTTTTTTTTACCATTTCCTAAAGAAATTGCCCCAGTTTTATCATTTTCTTTCGGGCTTTTCTTTTCAATTGTCCCCTTTTTCTCTCTTTTTGTTTCTTTTTCTTTTTCCTTGAAAACACAAGTCAAAATAAAATTTGTTCCAGTTTCGGATGTAATTACCACAAAATTGTCTTAGTGTGGGATGTAACCTTGAAGTGGGTTATCAAACAAAAATCACATATTCTGAAGGCTCAAAGAGGAAAACTAGGAGAATAAATGTTTTGCTAGAAAAGAAAGAAGGCATGCCTTTGATCCGTCCTTTTTGCAATAATTTTTAAAAAAAATTTACTAAATCAAATGAGAAAGTCCTTTATGGTGTCTGAACTACTGATCGAGAGAAATATCCAACTATCCATTTTTTATACAACACAAATTTCCTTGGATAATGCTTTCCCTCTTTTTGAGCTCCAATTGATCCAAATTCTGTTCCAATGTCATGAACCTACAAAAATCACAAAGCTTGTGTGTCAATCTGCTCAAAAATTATTTCTACCTCAAAGAAACTTCAAAATTTTGAGTCAAAAAAATATCAACTGCATTATTTTGACCTTTGTCAATTCCCCACACTTGAATCGTTGCTTTTCCTCAACAATTGGAAGATGTGGGATCAACTAACGATTCAAGCATCGAAATCACACACGTGCATTCTAAAATGTATTTCCTCAAGACCAAGTAAATAATCATTATGAAATTGATTGTCTTGTCTTTAATACTCATAATATCAAGCAAATAAGAAAGAATTATATCATAATTAAGCCAGTTCAACTAAATTCCTTCGCCTTACCGAATTTCACAAGTAAATAAATCATATGATCAAACAAAGAGCAACACATGTCTATGATCAATTTTTATATTTCGCTTGAGGGGACTTTCTTCTAGTGAACTGATCACTCAAAATACGAGAGTGTCTTTTGACGTGAAAACTGACATTGGCTATGAAGGTTCCCGGTTACTCAACACCTCAATCTTGAAGCAAGTAGCAAAAACTGTATTTGAGAAGTAAAATTGCCTTTTTACGCAAGAATCGACATTGGTTGGATAAACATCTCTGGTTACTCAACAATTTACTTATTCAAATTTGCAATGTATTATTCATAATTCAAGTACCGTTTGACACGAAAGTCGACATTTTTTTATGAAGACCCCCAGTTACTAAACATAAGAACCATTGGAGTAGAAAAAATCACATCATTCTTTTTTTTTCATCCTTTTCTCTCTTTTTTCATTTTTGCACTATAAACATCCCTTATAATAGATTTTACATCACATAATATATGATTGCACAAATTGACCATAATCAACATTTGACTTGTGAAATTAAGTAAAAAAGAGAAATTTTCATCAAACATGCAAAATTTAGATGTAATTCTAAGCCAATTTACAAGATATACTTTCAATAAGAACAAGACTTTAAACCACATAATAATCATTTTTTAGTACTTGAAGAAAACATTTGCTAAAGCACATAAAGTAATTTCAACAAGTAAGGGGATTAGACAAAAATCACGATTGCTAAGCAATGACTCACAAGCATGTGACATCCCTTATCTTAATATCACAATAACCCATACAATACCTATAAATGCAAGTAAGAAAAGTTAGGATTTGAAACAATGAACTCCCCTTGTGAATTGGATTGAAGTCGCATCCTTTGCATGTTCGTTCCTTTTGTCGTGCTTGAGTCCTCCAAACATACATTGAAACTTGCAACATTCTAGGTCTTCAAAGCAAAAGTGCATCTTGAACTTAACTCCCTAACCAATGTCTTGGTGCTAATATTTGTGGCTTCTGCCTCTTCCAAGTAAGCTTGGATTCCCTTTCATGACCATTCAGAGTCCTTAACATGGAATCTCAGATTCCTTTTTCAGTATCACTCTAGTCCTCTCATTAACAATTTTGCCTCATTCAGAATCCTAGAGAGATATCAAAGTCGCAATCTTCAGTTTCATGTAAAGTGACACCCAAAGATCAAAGGCATTTATTTTTTATCATTTGAAGAAAAATGAAAGACATGGAAACAACTGAATAAATAAACAAAAGAGGAAAACTTTCATTTCATTGAACTCAAACTTGTATTTTCTTAAAAAGGAATATTCTACAAACACATAAACTGCATTGGCCTTTGAGAAAGCAATAAACACAGTCCAAGTCAAAAGCATTTTCTTAAAAGAAAATAAAGACTCATGACCATTTTCTCAATGAAAGCAAAAGATGATATGAGCCAGACACTAAAACCATTCGAATGAAAGAAATCCATTCCAGAGGCTCTATCTGGAAATGAATTTTGAAACATAGGCAAACCCTTAAATTCACCGATCAATTCCTTAGCATAAGAAAGTGATCAAGTTGTCCAGTTGTTTCAGCACTGCCTTCCTCAATGACCTCGAAACCTAAGCATATCGATGTTCTCTCCATCATGAATTTCTCATCTAGTGCTATCATCCCAATAGTAGGCTCGTGTTGAGGCAAATGATTGTTGTCGACATTCGAGCCTGCTTCCTTACCCCTCCTCAATATGATGTCTCTAGCTTTAATCATATCTTAAATTTTATGCTTTAGTGCCCGAAAATTAGCTTAGAATGTCCCTGGCCTCCTAAATGGTAAGCACAAAAACCTTGGGGATCGTAGTCACGAAGTAATCCATCAGAGTAGGTAGCTTGAGGTATTGTGCCTATTTTGCCTGCGGCCTTCAACTGCTCATAGATTTTTTTTATAGGACGACTCAGAGGAGTGAACACCCTATTTGGACTTTTGTGGTTAGTTGGCTTGACCAATAACTTCTTGATATTGGGTATGTGAAATATAGGTGTTAGTGTGAATTGGCCTTAAGTGGGGTTAAAATGGGGGACGAGGGTTATTTTGTGGTGCGGGTTGAAAATTCTGAAACATGGGTCGAGTGTTTGAAAAAAATGGCTGTGTATTCATCAGTTAGGCTTGGGTATGAAAAATTAGTTGAGGACATGATGAAAAAGCAGAGAAAGAAGGTATTGGTGGAGGGTATTGCAGATAAGGGACACAGTAGTTTGTGTTGGTTTGGAATTTGGATTTGGGTCTCAGGCCTTGATTTAGCACAAAAACTAATTTCCCTTCCTTTTGTTTAGTTTTCTTCCCAGTTGCTTTCTTCAGATTATTATTGTTTTGCAAATTTTCTACTTGTAATTTTATGGAAGCCATATCCACTGCTTTTACTTTCTTCATTCCTCTCTTAATGGCTTCTGCTTGTTTAATAACTTGGGCGAAGGTTTTTCCAATTAAACTCATAATGGCTTGGTAATAGGGTGGGTCTTAGGCATCAATGAAAAGTTTGACCATCTCGTTCTCACCGATGAGTGAATGCATTTTAGCAACAACACTTCCCCACCGTTGGCCATAAGTTACATAACTTTCTGAGGGTTTCTTCTTTAATTCTACCAGAGCAAATCTGTCAGGTACCAAGTCACAATTGAATTCATACTGCTTGATGAAAGCCCATGAAAGGTTAGTCCAGTTTTGAATTTTTGAGAAGTCTAGTTTCAAATACCACTCTATTGCGTCTTTTTTCAAACTTTCTCCAAAAGAGCCTCATTGGCAACTTGTCATCCCCAGTTGGTTTTCCAAAGTTTGTTACAGAACATTTGAGGTGCACCACAGGTGATCCCCACTGGCCATTATACTAGGAGAATTCTAGACATCTTCAAACTTTGAGTGGCAAGTTGAGTATTTGGGAACATGCTAGAAATCCTCAGTAGTCCTAATCCCTCCATATATATCGAAATCCCCTAACTCTCTTTGATAAATCATACGAAATCTATTCCAGGCCTCTATCAAGAAAGTTTATATCAGTCCATAAAAGTGTTCTCTTCCCTAATGCAAAAGGTTCCTATCTCCGTTCACTCAGTCCTGATAACAAATATCGAGGCACAAACTGGACTAGGGGTTAAGTAACCGATGGCTGGCTGCGTGTTCTGAGGTGAAATTGAGTTGCTTGCTAGGAGGTAGTAAGGTTTGGCTTTGCAGGCATTTCAGGAGCATGTTTCTAAGGGCTAGATTGGAATATGAATAGGCCACTTAAGGTACTTGAGGATATTGAGTATGTAGGGGTGGAATCTAAGTGTCTTGGGTGTTCAGAGATGAGGCTTGTATCTGAACAGTTGTGTCGCTGTTGTTCGTACCAGGGGTACCCCCACTTGCATTGGGTTAGGATTGCAGGATTTCTCAAGTAGGTGGTACGTTCGAGGTGGAGCCATTATTGTTCATATTGCTTATGATGTGGGCAATGATTTGGCCATGGGAGGAGACCTCATAAGTCATATCATTCATCTTGGCTAACATTTTATTCATCTATACTCTTAATGCTATCAGCTTATATGCCTAATTCCCTGCTAGCAGTTCGGGAGATTCTAGATGATTACTCATGTTTATATGCAACAATTTTGCTCGGAACTGCGTGTAAATGGGGCTTCGGTGAAAGGAAGCTATGATTTAAGGTACCTGAGAGACAAGAATCAAAAGAACATGATTCAGATGTTTATCTTGCATAACACTATCAAATTTTATTATAAGAAAGAAAAAGAAAAAGACTAGAGTTAGTAAATGTATAAACAATTCGGATGCATGCCCTAGGGGGTGCCCTTATTGTGCCAAGGGTAGGCCTAGCATGAAATGTGGTCCTTTAGGTTGAGACCCCCCCCCCCCCCATTTTAATGAAAGTGGCACTAATCTATCAGGAAGAAATGCCTCCATTATGCTCGTATTACCTTACCTAAGGTCTCACCTGTCAGGATAGAACTAAAAATATAAACGTGCATGCCATTTTAGGGTTATGTACCCAAGACCAAAAGACAGCTCTCCTATAATGGGATTCCCGAAATGGCATTCCTTCTAGGGTTTGATGCATGATGTCAGTTTATTAAAGCAAGTTAAAATATGTAAAATTCAAAAATTGAAAGGCGTCTTAAAGATTTTTAATCTAATAATGATGCAGAATTTCTTTGAAAAAGATGAAACATGAATTGTACAAAAAATATCGAATTCAATTTATTTGATTTGAAAACATTGAGCCTCCATAAGGCTATAAGATACAATACTGAAAGAAAGCCAAAAATTAAACTTTATCTATGAACCTACAAGTCAAAAATGTCAGTTTATTAAAGTATGATGAAATATGTTTTAAAATCACTTTTTGTGTAACGTGGGATAGGAGGATAGGGGATACGACAAACATGACGCATTAATTTTTTTGAAAAAAAGGATATAAATGCGAACTGTGCAAAAGTTTGACCACTTGGTACATTTATTGATTCTGATAAATTGGTTTGGATAAAACTATTAAGCATAACAAGGATTAGTAAACCTTAAAAGGATTTAAAAAACTACAATTTTTAAGAATATACAAGACGAAAAAATCAAATTTTTAGGATTTTTAAGAAATTCACAATGATTAATCCCTTGGGTATTTGTTTAAAACCAAATGCAATTTGTAAAAATTTATGAAAAATCTGATTTCCATCTTTTCAAAGAAATTAGTTGTGAAATGAAAAATTTAAACATGCCGACAGAATGTTTGGCTTTCTACAAGAGCACTATGCCAAGGCTCTTTATTTCTATGGTTGTGAATGCAATCAAAGAATAAGAGAGAGCGGCTTTAGTTATTCAACAAATATCACATAACACATTGATAAAGCAAAATAGCAATAAACAATAGAAAAATAAAAAGGGGAGTGAATTCCCTCCTCTCGTGCCTGGTGTACTTGATAGGGTAAGACTGACTCCTATCATAGTATTATTTTCCATGGATGCATGAGGTGTGGGTTCACTAATACTCTAGACTCAATTAGGCTGTCAGTTCCCAAGCCTTCAGACCTAAGGGTAGGGGTCATCAATCACAAACCCTTGGTTGGTGGCTCAAGTGAACCCCAAAACACTGCTACGTGCACATCGTGCTCTGGTCACGTGTCCAAGTAGATCTATTATTAAAGTCCGAAACTCTAGACTTATGGAGTTAAGCCGAGAGTTCGGGTGATTTTCTAGGCATAGTCACATGCACATCGTGCCACGATCATATGTCTAAGTAGATCAATCCTACTGCTAAATATAGGGATGGGTGGGTGACAACCACTAAAACGATAAAAAGGGTAAAATATCGAATGCACTATGGGAGTGCTTCTTTATGGAGAGGAAGGCATGAATAAAGCGTGGGCTCCAAAGGTTACTTACTCCCAAATGCGGTCGAATAACAAGGTATAATTGAAACTATACATCACATAGATAAAACGAGAGACGAGGTATTGTTAAATACTAAAAAACAAAACCTAAAAATCTAAAAATAAAAATGCAATCTTAACATCCAAACTGTGAATCGGAATAGAAGGCCTAAAAAAGAAAAGATTGATTCAACCGACGTGCTCGAATTCACTAAGTGATCCTAGTGGAGTCACTAGAAATCTTATCGCGTCCCAAATCCGATAAAAGCACAATAGGCCCCGGGACTGTTTGCGCCCCGAAAGGCTATCCGGATCCGGTGGCCCTTTTTGAAAATAAAGTTTTGGAAAAAATTGTGGTGTGTGGATGAAAATCAAATTTGGTAGTGAAAAGAGTGTATTTTTTTTTGGAGA